>CM035406.1:76590915-76710915 GCA_020310875.1 Ceratopteris richardii | reverse complement strand
CCATCTTGGAAAACTCTGAAGCATCTAGCCCTAAGTGTGACAACCCGTGGGCAAGAGCCCCCCTCCCCCCTTGTATTTCTATCCAGCCCCTTTTGATGCTTGTGTGGTTTGCCGACCGACGCCAAATTGCAAGTACTTATACTCCGACTCAAGTGACCCAAGCGAACCAAGTGATCCTTGCACTCAACGTGCGGTAGCCTTCGTGCTAGTCCCCTCCGCACACACCTCTCGAAAGCGCCGTTGTGCCATCGAGGGGTCGTTGTACGCGTTTGCCCATGACGCTTAACGCGGGCCGGCTCACTGTAACGTGTTTACCCGTGACTTCAACGCGGGTCGGCTTAGGCCGTTCCTTTTGTAATCGTTTTCTTTCTAATGCAAGTAAGTTTTTCATTCAACAAGTGATCTTCTGCTTTCAAGCAAGGGAACAAACACTCAAGCAAGTCATCCTACCGACGGACCGGTGCGAATCGCTGAGCGAGCACGGGATGCTTGCTTCATTTTTATCACACTAGACAGGATTTGAACGCTGTCCATCTACTTAAAAATACAAGACACATCCGCTAAACCACGTCCGTTCGATTCATTGTAAAAGGCGGATATGTGTGTCTCTTCGTTCATTGTACATTCAGAAAAAAAAGAGAAAACAAAAAAAACAAGTTGTGCCTTCTAGGTTTGCCGCAACTTTTCCTCTTTATTATAAATAGGTGGCACGTCCTGTCGAGCGGTCAGTAGGGTTTAACACAGAGGAGGTCAGTTTGCGCACATCACGATGCTCTCTCACGTAGGTCAGCAAATTCATTACAGGAACGACGTGAGAGAGCATCGCGGGAGGGCCGACGAAACGCTCAGTGGGGCAGCTATTTTGGTGCTGTAGAATCTCGCGTTAGCGTCGTATATGGATCCTACCTTTCACGTTTGCGTCCATAGCCCAGCTCAGTTCCTAGGCAAGGTTCACGGATCGTGTCTGGTATATGGGCAGCATATTCCATCGCCTTGGAGAGCAGCGTCGCTGCAATTACTCTTTGGGACAGACCATGCTGCCCACATTAAGTGGTTCTGCCATTCTTTAGATTAGTTATGTATGATGATGACTCCATGTTTATTTGTCGTTTAAACTACTGTTTTTAGGCATTATTTTGCTTTATGCGCATATCGATTTTGGATCTCACGGCTGTATCGGTTTTTGCCCGGGATGTTAGGTTTTTTGATGCGCCGAATTTGATTTTGTTAGCTCAATTCTGCACTTATTTTGCTACCTCAAGAGTGGTAGCATCAGTTAGGAACTTATAAGAACCTAATTAAATGGCTTCTTCTGAATGCTGGTTTTATGAATATCAAGGGTTAGTCCGATCATATGATTCCTGCAGCTACTTGTAATGAGATATTGACCTGCAGCTATTTGGAAGATATTTTCAGACCCGTGGCTGAGGTGATGCTTTTGTTTGACGTCTGGAACACTGTTCTTTCACGATCCGAAGATATATATAGGTTATGCGGAGGAAGTGCCGTAGTGTTATGTCATTATACGTGGGCTCTACTGTAAAACGTCTTTGTAGACACAATTTCGTTGAGATTTCACTCAGAGATATGCAGGTGAGTGTATTTTATGAAACTCAGAAAGTGTTCGTTATCTGAATTCTTGGGCCTTGAAATCGAAGGAGCAGAAGACTTTCAAATTTTGTTTGGATATTGAAAAGACTGTTTATGTCGATATTACCCGAGTCGATCAATCTATTGCGTTATTACCTTGCTGTACTGGCTTTATTTCGCTCAAGTTCCCGAAGTGTTGGTTTATTTTGTATATTATGCTTGTAGTCTCTTGTCTTATTTTCATTGGGAAACGTCAAATGTTTGACGCATGATTGATAGCGCTCGTGGTTCAACGGAGATTCGTTGCAGGTGACTAATGTATTGTCTACTATGGGACATGGAGTGGTGGATAGATTCTGCTTTCCGAGTGGTTAGATAAATTTTCTGAGCGGTTAGTCAAGTCTCTTAGGGTTCTTTGTTTTATCTTGCATTTCAGGAAATACCTAAGGAGGCACTAGTGTATTGGATATGACATGTTGGCACCTACCACTCTATGTCATTATTAGGGCAATCCTAGATCTAAATGCCGTGAAAGTGATCACTGTTTTAGCTAGTCACGTCATAAAAGCTTAAACCAATTATAAATCTAGTGTTGGCAAGCGAAAGAACTCAGTAAAATCGAGTAACCAGTAGGTCTTGGATTTAACAATTTAAGTGTTCATCACGAGGAAAATAAGTAGAACCTTGTCATTGAAAGGTCTCTGTTATGATGGAATATTTAGTACATATCATGTTTTAGCATAAACAAATTAGAAATCTAGTGTTGGCAAGCAAAAGTATTCAGAAAAGTTTATGAACCAGTGGGGCTGGGATTTAACAATGAGTCTATCATAAGGAAAATAAGTAGAACATTGTCATTTAAAGATCTCTGTTATGATGTAATATTTAATACATTTGATCACGTACTGGAGCTTTAGAAAGTTCTAAATGTAGAACAGTTGTTGACATTGCCGCCTAACAAGGTAGTAACGTAGGGTAGTCATTGATATTACCACTTGACATGAGATTCGTGGCAACATTCACAATCCAATTTAGGTCGAAACCTTACGATCGAATCCCTCAGCTGCTGGATATGTATGAATGAATTTTATTTAAATTCAAGAGGAATGAGTTTATCATCGCCATTCATTTATAGTTTCAAAACTGACTCACAATTTATTAGATAAGAGGAAGCATGTACATGAAGTATGTAGATAGGCTGGGTAAAAATGAGGCCAGATTCCTTATATATCAATTCAATTTGCCATAAACGAATGAATTTAAGGACTGTTGATATGGAAGATAATTCGGATAAATAGTTAGCATTGATTATGCAAGTGGTGTCGAGAAACATTTGTGGTGCTCCTTTTAAGGTAGGATCAAATGGTCTTTGAAAATCACTCAGAAAAATCAATGGTATTGAGCATATTCTGTAATGATCTTGTCTCCTATTTGAGATGATGAGCGAGTACTCTCTTGACGCTAATATACATGGGAGCTCTGTATGCTAACGATGAGTGTTAAGGAAGCATGGATGTGTGTCTTCAGATATTTGGTCTTGGTATGAAGTGCTTGTCGAGGAGTATTTTTTTATCTTTGTTATTTACTAGGTGGTTATGAAATACAAGGATGTTGACTCTTGACAATAAATATGGAAAGTTAACGACACTAGAATAATACTTTCAAGCTCCTTTGATTTCGATGAGAAATGGCTTAACATATTTTATCTTTACGCCAATCCATTAAATGTTAAATGTGGAAATCACATTGCTTGCAACACGTGTATCCATGAGAAACTTGATGGTAGAGAGGACTTAGATCATATATATGCCTAATATTGTCATTAATCATTAATCATTCAAGAAGGGCTATTGATCTCGCACATTCTCACTAGGAATGTACTGATGTCGCTCTATTTGCACATTCCCATAGGAATGTCATGGTGTGCCATACATACTCATTATCTCATGATATAATAGTTTCTTTTCTTGTATGTTATGCAATGACACCAACTGAGCACGTGTATGTTCAATTCTCTTTTTTTTGTAGTCTTTAGCTTGAAGCATCCACGCCATCTCTTCTACGAGGCTTTTCATATAGTTTGACCCTAACTGCAAAGTATCAGGCTCCAATCAAGACCATTATATGGAACTATTACGTGATATTTGATGTATGACTAGGGGAACATAGCTCACTTTTGAAATCTAGTGGCGTTTTTCTTCAATGCATATATTAATACGAGGATTGCGTTCTTGCAATTGCCACATTTAATGTGGTCATGAAAATAAGCCAATGTTCCTTCCTTGGCCTTGCATATATCTTCTATATCTCAAATGTAAGCTCTTAACATAGAGTGGATCCTCTGAGTTGATGAGCTGATTTCATAATGAGCAGATAAACAATGAGACTACATGATGGACTAAAGATGGTTGATTAGCCAAAGTTTGTATTTTGGTTGGGCAGAGACTTGAGGAAAGGAAACAAAGATGGAACCTTTATAATTTAGACCATCATCTTCATGCTTTGTCAATATGCTAGATCGTGGAGAATTAGTTGGAAAACCTTGGGAGGAATATGATATGAAAAGCGTGCACAAGACGCTTGTTTTAAACCATATAATGCATTTTTCGATTGGAACATTGTTCATGCTTTTTTTTGCATAAAACCATGAGGTTGAAAGTACACTTCTTCATGCAAGTCACCATTCAAAGTAGTTTTAATTCCCAATTCATGTATATTCGAACCATGGTGAGTTGCAAGTGCATAAATACTAGGAACAATGGTCACTCAACAAGTGGGTGCAAAGGTCTCATGAAAATCAATTTTGATTGCACAACATCATATGCTTCATCAATGCCTAGTCCAAAATAACTCTTGCAACTGCTTAGTCTTGTACCTATCAACTATTCCATGAAGGTTACCTTTCAGCTTAAATACCCATTTAGAACCAATGGCCTTTTTGCAATGAGGAAAATTGCAAAAAGACAAAACAATTTGATGAAAGAGTGTTGGAGGATATGGTGGATTGATTCCGGAGATGATGTGCTGCTGCAAAATCTTGCTTCATAGTAGCTAGGAAGTTGTGGAGAGTAGAATAGTCCTTATGAGCTTGCCAAAGATCACAAATAATCAACCCAATTGCTCTGGAGCATATTCCTCTAATCAATGGATCAAAACAGATGAGTAGAAAATATAACTATGAACTAAAACTTGTTATTTTGGTCTTGAATATAAGTCCTCTTGGGAGTATCGAATTAACTTAAATAGCTACATTGAGAAACAAGTTTGAGAATAGTGTTTTGAGATGAACTTGACATAGAAGTGAAGTAGAGATGAGATCAATGCATATGTATTATTCATTATTCATCTACCAACTAATTTGAGATTTAATTCCTTTCTCCATGTCAGTTAACATATGCACTCTTACAAGGATAAAAGTAAATTGATTTTTACAAGCGAAGAGACATATGTGACTATATGAAATAAATGCTAATTTTCCAAGTATGTATGGGCTCATTTGCACAAACAGCTCCACCTCAAGCCATACATGCTTGGACTTCATTTCTCTTTGATATCTACAATTTAATCATCGTTGACTTGTTTATCTTAGTTACGTCCAAAGATTTTGTTAGCATATATGCACATTGCAAATTGGTTGATGCTCAGGACAAATGGATATACTTTCTACTTAGCTTCTCTTACTTAGCTTCTCTTATATAATGATAGTGCACTTCAATGTGCTTAGTCCTTGCATGATATATAGGATAAGCATCCAAATGAGTAATATATACATGTTGAGGAAAAAGTCTCCTAGAGAGCCATTCCATCATTGACTTTCTAATTTTCCATGTATGTAGGCTTCGGCTCATTTGCACCAACAGCTCCCCCTCAAGCCTTACATGCTTGGTCTTCATTTCTCTTTGATTTCCTGCATGATGTATAGTATTAGCATCCAAATGAGTTGTATATTCAGAAAAAAAATCTCCTAGAGAGCTATTCGATCATTAACTTGCATGTGCAATCAAGTAGGCATATATCTTTTCATACCAAGCACATGGTGCTTGTTTCAAACCATATAATGCCATTTCCAACTCACACATTGTTGTTTTATGCTTTTTTTGCACAAAACCATGAGGTTTAAATACATGCACTCATTCATGCAAGCCACCACTCAAAAATGTAGTTTTAATGCCCAATTGTGATAAATTCCAACCATGATGACTTGCAAGTGCATAGATGCTAAGAACAATGGTCATTCAACAAGTGGGTGCAAAGGCCTCATGAAAATCAATGCCTTTCTTTTGATCATAATCTTTTGCAAGAAGCCTAGCCCTATACTCGTTAACTATTCCATAAGTTTATGTTACAACTTGCATACCATTTAGTGACAAAGGAGGAAAATCACATACAGATTAGGTATCATTCTCCATAATCACATCATATTTTGATTGCATGACAGCCATCCATTTTTTTGAATTTTAAGCTTAATCAATGCCTCTTTGAGCATAACTTTTTGCAACAAGCCTAGTCTTATACCTATCAACTATTCCATCAAGTATACCTTTCAGCTTGCATAGCCATTTAGTGCCAATGGCCTCATTGCAAGGAGGAAAATCACATAAAGACTAAATATCATTCTCTATAATAGCATCCTATGTTGATTGCATAGCCCAATCTACATCAAAATATAGCTTGATATCCAAGTCAGATATGAAGGGATAAAATAGTCCATTTATAGTACCCTTTAGATACTTTAAGATCCTCTTGGTAGCTTCCATGTGAGGTTTTCATGGTGTATGCATAAATTGGCTTAATGTACTTACTCCATAACATATAACCAACAGACAAGTATGAATATACATAGAAGGTTAATGAGGTTGGCACCTAGAGCAATATTTTAGGGTATATTTCAAATATGTACAAGCTTGTAGGAATGAGAAGTTCTTTGCTTGGGGTATAGCCAAGGCTAAATATAATGAGTTCGATGGCTGGTTTCATGATGAACACATGAATAGTGAGACGACATGATGGTCTATAGATAGTTGATTAGGCAAGGGCTATATATTGGTTGGGAGGTGAGTCTAAGGCACATCATTTTTTTTGGTTACATTTGGTACCAAAGCCATGGAGAGAGATTTCGGGAAAGAAAATGAAGATGGAATCTTTACAATTTAGAGCATCATCTTCATGCTTTGGCAATATGGTAGATCTTGGAGAATTGGCATGGAAAACTCATGGGAGGAGAATGATATGGAAAGAGTGCACATAATTTCATGGTTTTTTGGATTGTCAAGTAAAAAAAAGAAAGGTTTGTTTCTGAAACACTTATGAATGCAAGCAACAACATGAAGGCATCATAAGTGTATCTTTGGAGTGTACGAAAAATGGACATTAGGCAAACGGACAGCCCGTAGGGGTAGAAAACACATGCAAGGGTAGTGAGATAGAGGCATTGTGCTCTCCTTTTTCTTAAAAAACTTTCAGAGAAAAGAAAGTTTTACCTTCTAAAAAGTTGCGGTTTGAGATCTACGTAAGCACACAAACAAGACAAGGAAATGGAATAAGCTTGGAGCACAACACAATGCTAAATGTATTACCAAGTGAACGTACAGAAGATAAGTGACCTGTTAGGGTTGTAGCTGTATATACATGTTGAGAGGAGAAATTTCCTAGAGAGCTATCCCATCATTAACTTGCATAAACTAAATGCCCAAATAATGATTAAAATGGCCAAAATTTGACATCTCAAATGAGGCATGCAAATTAGTCTTAAACCAGCAATATGCTTCTCAGTAGGACTAGTGAGCAACATGTCATCAACATAGACAACAATGATGAGAAGGAGATCATTTACACCCTTAACATTGTAGCATTCGTTGTAGCCTACATGGTCTCTTTAGCGCATGGCTTAAGGTGCTCTCAATTGGACTTCTCTCAAAACCATGCGCAATCAAGTAGGCATATATCTTTTCATACCAAGCACATGGTACTTGTTTCAAACCATATAATACCTTTTTCAACTTGCACATTGTTTTCATGCTTTTTTTGCACAAAACCATGAGGTTGAAATACATACCCTTCTTCATGTAAGTCACCATTCAAAAATGTAGTTTTAATGCCCAATTGATGTACATTCCAACCATGATGACTTGCAAGTGCATAGATGCTAGGAACAATGGTCATTCAACAAGTGGGTGCAAAGGTCTCATGAAAATCAATGCCTTTCTTTTGAGCATAACCTTTTGCAACAAGCCTAGCCTTATACTTATCAACTATTCCATTATTTATGTTACAACTTGCATACCATTTAGTGCCAAAGGAGATAAATCACATAAAGTCTAGGTATCATTCTCCATAATAACATCATATTTTGATTGCATAGCAGCCATCCATTTTTTTTGAATTTTAAGCTTCATCAATGCCTCTTTTGAGCATTACTTTTTGCAACAAGCCTAGTCTTATACCTATCAACTATTCCATGAAGTTTACCTTTTAGCTTGCATACCTAGTTAGTGCGAATGGACTTTTTGCAAGGAAGAAATCACATAAAGACTGAATAGCATTCTCCATAATAGCATCCTATTTCGATTGCATAGCAACCATCCATTTTTTTTTGAATTTTGAGCTTCATCAAAAGAAACAAACTCCTTCTCATCACAAAGACTAGAGGCAAGCATAACATAGCAATCTGATGCAAAAGTGTTGGAGGAGATGGTGGATAGATTCCAGAGATGGATGAAGTGGTTTTTCAAAATCTTGCTTCATAATAGCCAAGAAGAAGTTGTGGAGAGTAAAATAGACCTTTTGAGCTTCCCGAAAATCACAGATAATCACCTAATTGCTTTGGAGCATGATCCTCTAATCAATGGATCAAAACAGATGAGTAGTTATTCAACTATGAGCTAAGACGTTATTTTGGTCTTTACACATGTTTAATAAAATGAACAATGCTCTTAACCTAGTATCAATTGATTAAACTCCTTTTGGGAGTATCAAACTAACCTAGATAGCTACCAATCACAAGTTATTTCAATAACAATAATCAAATGTACACTGAGAATGATGCTTAGCACAATTGTGAAGATATCTCGAGATTGAGAAAAGTAGTCACAATGAAACTTTATAACTATGAAATAGACATTATGTTGAATCTATACCACTTTAAATCACATCAAATGATCAACTATGCATTGAGAAACAAGTTTGAGAACACTGCTCTGAAATGAACTTGACAGAGAAGCGAAGTAGAGATGTGATCAATGTATATGTATTAAATCACATAGAATTACAATGACATTGGCAATGTATGATTGCACAATGTGAGGGTAGTGATGGAGTTGTAGAATGAGCTCACTAATCATAGAGAACCCCTATCAAATGATCTACAAAATTGGGTTGCATCTCACGTGAGATTTTGATTCATTTTTATTGCTTGGAGTTGGAGCCAACTTTTGAATTCAAATTCAAGCTCTTATCATAGAGTGAATCTTAAATTTTAGTGGTTACTTTTTCATCAATCAACTACCAAGTAATTTGAGATTTGATTCTTCTAACTCCATGTCAATTAACATATGCACTTTTACAAGGATAAAAGTAAAATGATTTTTACAAGCGAATAGTCATATGTGACTATATGAAATAAATGCTAATTTTCCAAGTATGTAGGCTTGGGCTCATTTGCACCAACAGCTCCCCCTCAAGCCTTACACGCTTGGTCTTCATTTCTCTTTGATTTCTTGCAATCCAATCATCATCTTGAACCTGTTCATCTTAGTTCCATCCAAAGATTTTGTTAGCATATCTGCACATTGCAAATTGGTTGATACTCACGACAATTGGATATACTTGCTAATTAGATTCTCTTACATAATGATAGTGCACTTCAATGTGCTTAGTCCCTGCATGATATACATGATTAGCAGCCAAATGAACTGACCTAGTGTTATCCCCAAATATCGTTGGAGTAGAAGAGTGCAACCCCAAATATGTGTAAAGTAGCTTGAGCCACTAAATTTTGTTTAAGTTGCTTAAGTTGATACAATGCCAGAGTTGAACGTGCAAAAGATAAGTAGCTAGAAGTGCTCCTCCTATCACGTTTTGAGCCAGCCCAATCTACATCAGAATATAGCTTGATATCCAGGTCAGATATAAAGAGATAAAAATAGTCCATTTATAGTACCCTTTAGATACTTTAAGATCCTCTTGGCAGCTTCCATGTGAGGTTTTCATGGTGTATGCATAAATTGGCTTAATGTACTTACTCCATAACATATAACAGACAGACAACAAGTATGAATATACATAGAAGGTTGATGAGGTTGGCACCTAGAGCAATATTTTATGCTATATTTCAAAGATGTACAAGCTTGTAGGAATGAGAAGTTCTTTGCTTGGGGGATAGTCGAGGCCAAATTTAATGAGTTCGATGTTTGGTTTCATGATGAACAGATGAATAGTGAGACCACATGATGGACTATAAATGGTTGATTAGGCAAGGGCTATATATTGGTTGGGAGGTGAGTCAAAGGCACATCATTTTTTTTGTTACATTTGGTACCAAAGCCATGGAGAGAGAGATTTGGGGAAAGAAAATGAAGATGAAATCTTTACAATTTAGACCATCATCTTAATGCTTTGGCAATATGGTAGATCTTGGAGAATCGGCATGGAAAACTCATGGGAGGAGAATGATTTGGAAAGCGTGCACATAAGTTCATGGTTTTTTGGATTGTCAAGTAAAAAAAGAAAGGATTGGTTTTGGAGCACTTATGCATGCAAGCAACAACATGAAAGCATCATAAATGTATCTTTGGAGTGTACGAAAAATGTACATTAGGCAAACGGAGAGCCCATAGGGGTAGAAAACACATGCAAGGGTAGTGAAAGAGAAGCCTTGTGCTCTCCTTTTTCTTCAAAGACTTTCAAAGAAAAGAATGTTTTACCTTCTATAATGTTGGGGTTTGAGAACTACGTAAGCACACAAACAAGACAAAAATGGAAGAAGCTTGGAGCACAACACAATGCTAAATGTATTACCAAGTGAACGTACAGAAGATAAGTGACCTGTTAGGGTTGTAGCTGTATATACATGTTGAGAGGAAAACACTCCCAGAGAGCTATTCCATAATTAACTTGCATAAAGTAAATGCCCAAATAATGATGCAAATGGCCCAAATTTGACATCTCAAATGAGGCATGCAAATCAGTCTTAAAACCAGCAATATACTTCTCATTAGGACTAGTGAGCAACATGTCATCAACATAGACAACAATGATGAGAAGGAGATCATTTAAACAATATGAGGTGCTCTCAATTGGAATTCTCTCAAAACCATGTGCAATCAAGTAGGCATATATCTTTTCATACCAAGCACATGGTGCTTGTTTCAAACCATATAATGCCTTTTTCAACTTGCACATTGTTTTCATGCTTTTTTTGCACAAAACCATGAGGTTGAAATACATACACTTTTTCATGTAAGTCACCATTCAAAAATGTAGTTTTAATGCCCAATCAATGTACATTCCAACCATGATGAGTTGCAAGTGCATAGATGCTAGGAACAATGGTCATTCAACAAGTGGGTGCAAAGGTCTCATGAAAATCAATGCCTTTCTTTTGAGCATAACCTTTTGCAACAAGCCTAGCCTTATATTTATAAACTATTCCATCAATTTTATGTTACAACTTGCATACCATTTAGTGCCAAAGGAGGTAAATCACATAAAGACTAGGTATCATTCTCCATTATGACATCATATTTTGATTGCATAACAGCCATCCATTTTTTTGACTTTTAAGCTTCATCAATGCCTCTTTTGAGCATAACTTTTTGCAACAAGCCTAGTCTTATACCTATCAACTATTCGATGAAGTTTACCTTTTAGCTTGCATACCCAGTTAGTGACAATGGCCTTTTTGCAAGGAGTAAAATCACATAAAGACTAAATATCATTCTCCATAATAGCATCCTATTCTGATTGCATAGCAATCATCCATTTTTTTTGAATTTTAAGCTTCATCAAAAGAAACAAACTCCTCATCACAAAGACTAGAGGCGAGCATAACATAGCAATCTGATGCAAAAGTATTGGAGGAGATGGTGGATAGATTCGAGAGATGAAGTGGTGTTGCAAAATCTTTCTTCATAATAGCCAAGAAGAAGTTGTGGAGAGTAGAATAGACATTTCGAGCTTCCCAAAAATCACAGATAATCACCTAGTTGCTTTGGAGCATGATCCTCTAATCAATGGATCAAAACATATGAGTAAAAAATTCAACTATGAGCTAAGACTTGTTATTTTGGTCTCTGCACATGTTTAATAAAATGAACAATGCTCTTAATCTAGTATCAATTGATTAAAGTTCTTTTGGGAGTCTTAAATTAACTTACATAGATACCAATCACAAGTCATTTCAATAAAAATAATCAAGTGTACACTGAGAATGATGCTTAGCAAGTTGGATGACTATCTCGACATTTTCGGGCTGCTACAGTATGCAAAATGGTGAGATGATGTGTAGATATATTCAAGGTTGAGAAAAGTAGTGACAATGCAAATTTATAAATATGAAATAGACATTATTTTGAATCTATACCAATTTAAATCACATCAAATGATCAACTACGCATTGAGAAACAAGTCTGAGAACAGTGTTCTGAGATGAACTTGACAGAGAAGCGAAGTAGAGATGTGATGAATGTATATGTATTAAATCACATAGAATTACGACATTGGTAATGTATGATTGCACAATGTGAGGGTAGTGATGGAGCTATAGAATGAGCTCACTAATCATAGAAAACCCCTCTCAAATGATCTACATTATCAGGTTGCATCTCACTTGAGATTTTGATTCATTTTTATAGCTTGGAGTTGGAGCCAACTTTTGAATTCAAATTCAAGCTCTTACCATAGAGTGAATCCTAAACTTTAGGAGTTACTTTCTCATCAATCAACTACCAAGTAATTTGAGATTTGATTCCTCTAACTCCACGTGAGAGTAGTGCAATTAACATATGCACTTTTACAAGGATGAAAGTAAATTTAATTTACAAGTGAATAGTCATATGTGACTATATGAAATAAATGCTAATTTTCCAAGTATGTAGGCTTGGGTTCATTTGCACCAACAGCTCCCCCTCAAGCCTTACATGCTTGGTCTTCATTTCTCTTTGATTTCTTGCAATCCAATCATCATCTTGAACCTGTTCATCTTAGTTCCATCCAAAGATTTTGTTAGCATATCGATACAAGTGGTTGGTTCATACTCAAGACAGTTGGATATACTTGCTAATTAGCTTCTGTCTTACATAATGATAGTGCACTTCAATGTGCTTAGTCCTTGCATGATATACAAGATTAGCAACCAAATGAACTGACCTAGTGTTATCCGCAAAGATCATTGGAGTATAAGAGTGCAACGCCAAATATGTGTAAAGTATCTTGAGCCACATAGCCTCTTGTGTTGAATTTTCTAAGCCTCTAAATTTTGCTTAAGTTGATGACAATGCCTTAGTTGGTTGTTTCTTTATTGACCATGAAATTAGCTTTGAACGTGCAAAAGATAAGTAGCTAGAAGTGCTCCTCCTATCACGTTTTGAGCCAGGCCAATCTACATCAGAATATAGCTTGATATCCAAGTCAGATATGAAGGGATAAAATAGTCCATTTATAGTACCCTTTAGATACTTTAAGATCCTCTTGGCGGCTTCCATATGAGGTTTTCATGGTGTATGCATAAATTGGCTTAATGTACTTACTCCATAACATATATCCACTCTGCAAAAACTATGCAAAAATGGTTGGTGTAGACTTTGCGTGACAAGAAATTAGATGCACCTCTTTCATATCATACTCATTCAATCTCTCATAGTGCCTCTTTTGCATCAGATTTCTATGCTATGGATGCCTCTAGATTATGTGATGAGGATGATCCTATTTCGTTTGATGAAGAACAAAATTATGAAAATTTGATGGCTACTATGCAATCAAAATATGATGCTATCATGAAAAATGGTACCTCGTCTTTATGTGATTTGCTTCTGGCAAGAAGGCCATTGTCACTAAGTGGGTATACAAGCTGAAGTGTAAGCCTGATGGAACAATTGACAAGTATAATGCTAGGGTTGTTGCAAAGGGTTATGCTCAAGAAAGAGGCATTGATTTTGATGAGGCCTTTGCTTCTATGTGCAGAATGAATACTATTGATAGCATCATGGTTGAATGTACATCAGTTGGAATTTAAAACTGCATTTCTGAATGGTGATTTGAATGAAGAAGTGTATGTTTTTAATCCCCATGGCTTTGTGCAGAAAGGACATGAAAATCAAGTGTGCATGCTAAAGAAGGCATTATATTGTTTGAAGCAAGCACCACGTGCTTGTTATGAAAAGATACATTGCTATCTTATTGCACATGGTTTTGAGAATAGTCCAACAGAAAGCAACTTATATGGTAAGTGTGCAAATGATGTGCTTCTGCTCATTGTTGTGTGTGTTCATGACATGCTGCTCAATGGTCCTAATGAGAAGCATATTGTTGATTTTAAGGCTGATTTTCATGCCTCATTTGAGATGTATGATTTGGGGCATTTGCATCATTATTTGGGCATTCAATATATGCAATTTGATGGCAGAATAGCTTAGTGTCAAATGAAATATATTGACACATTATTGCAATGCTTTGGCCTTGAAGATTGTAAATTTATTGCCACTCCTATGGAGACAAGTTTACGATTGACAGCATTTGATGCTATTCTCTATCAACATGCTCTTGGATGCTTGATTTACTTATGCATTACTCGACTAGATATTCAGTTTGTTGTCTCACAGATGAGTAGATTTATGCATTGCTTAGGTGCCAAGCATTGGCAAGCAATTAAGAGCATCTTTTGCTACTTGAATGGTACCCAACTAGTTGGATTGTTTTATCCCAAGGATGGATCACTATCGACAAATTTACATGCTTTTGCTTACTTTGACTGGGCTGGTTTCTATGACAGTCGTGTGTCCATCAGTGGTTTTTGCTTCATGCTTGGTAGCTCATGCATATCTTGGTTGAGCAAGAATCACCCTACTGTGGTCACTTCCAGCTATTAGGCTTAGTATGGGGAAGATTTCACAACTGTTAAGTGTGTGTGGCTCAGATGCCTTATGGCTGATTTGGATGTTGGTCACTCTTTTGTCACCACCATTTCTAGTGACACTCAGAGTGCATTGGCAGTTGCGAAGAACCTTGTGTTCCATGCTTGCACTAGGCACATTGAGGTGCACTATGATTATGTCAGGGAGAGGTTCTCTGCTAGAGAGATCAATTTGGCATATGCGCCCATGCAGGAGAACATTGGAGATCTTTTCACAAAGGCTCTTCCTAGGGAGAAGATTAAAGCTTTCCGCAAAGCTTTGGGCTTACTTCCTTTTGTAGGTTGATTCCACATAGTTTGACACTTCCTTATACATGAGTGCTAGCTCCTTGTTCATCGCATCGCTCCCAAGGGGGATTTATTGATATGCTCCCAAGGGGGATTTATTGATATATTTAGGTAGTGATGTGTGTGAACACTCTAGGACAACCGGGGCACTTTTTCCCCTCTTTAGGAGTTTTTTTTCCCTAGCTTGTATATACGCCTATAGCCCTAATAGATCATATATCTTTGTACATTCTAGTGGCAATACATTTAGTATTATGTGTTGTGCTCCAAGCTTCTTCTTCTTCCTTGTGTTGTTCGCATGCTTCCACAGACCTCGAACTCCAACATTTGCTTGTAAATAATATTCTTGGAAGAACAAGAGTTTCCACAATTTCTTTTCATTATTATTCGATATCGTGTGATAACCATGGGCTATCCATGCCCCACATACATAATATTATTGATTTGTTTTATAATGTCCATCTTTTATCATCCAAGAAAGATTGTGCCCAAATTTTCATAGATATATATAATGCCATGCAAGCATGGAACAAGAGAAATTGAATTTGTGTTCTCGTTACATATGGTTTGGATTGATACAAGTTGTTGATATATTTTGGTAGTGATATGTGAACACAATTAGGACCGTCGACACACCTTTTCCCCTCATTAGGAGGTTTTATTCTCGAGCTTATATGTATGCCTATAACCCTAATGGTCACTTATCCTTGTACATCCACTTTATAATACATTCAATATTGTGATTTTCTTCTTCCTTGTGTTGTTCATTTGCTCCATAGACCTCAAACATCAACATATGTTATTTGAGGAGGTTGTTCCTTTCTCTAGGGAGTTGTTAGTACCCCTCATCCTCTGAACGTGCTATCGTAGTGGTTGTACAGGCAATTTCATCCTTTTGTGCCAAACATATATACAGATTTTGATTCGCTAGTACAAGTGCATCCATGTCTACTACAGGTCTAGTAGAACTGGTTTGGGTATTTTTGTTCAACTTTTTGAAATACAATCCATTTCCCACATCAAGGTTTTTGGTCACTTGCCATGGCTAAAAGCAATGATTGTATTCTGTATATTGGTTGTTGAGGACAAGTTAGATTGGGCATATATAATGTGTCACATATTGGTAGCAATGCAATTCCTGTCCTTCACATGAGACAACTCCCACATAGAATACTTTCATATGTGCTAACGACTCCTCTTATCTTGTAGTGGGAATTGGAAAGCTCATTCTAGAGTAATACTTTCACATTGTTAGCTTCCTATATGTGCCAAGGATGAAGAAAATCTATTATAAGTTTCAGCACCAGCCAAGATTGGCTTCATTGTCAAATTTATTGATGATAAATGTACACATCATGATCTTTCGGATGGTTATGTTATTATTGCTTCTAGTATTTTATTTCATGGGCTATATAAAATCATCGATTATGAAAAATTTGTGAATGATTCAACATTTGCAGTTCATGATTCTCAAGCTATCTCAAATGCAAAGCTTTTTTGCGTTGTTGGAGTTTGAAGTCTATGGAAGCACATGAACAACACGAGGAAGAAGAAGAAGATTGGAAAACACAACACTAGATCCATTACCAAGTGAATGTACAAAGATAAGTGACCCTTTAAGATTATATGTGTATATAACAATACGCGAAGAAAAGCCTTCTAAAGAAGGAAAAAAGTGATCCCATAATTCTATGTGTCTTCATATGCATCACTAGTGAAATACATCAATAAAGCCCCCTTGGAAGTGATGTGGTGAATAACAAGCTTGCACTCATGTATAAGGAAGTGCCAACGTATGTGGAAAGAAGACAATCCATAAAAGGAAGTTAGCCCAAAACTTTGCGGAAAGCTTTAAACTTCTCCTTAGGCAAAGCCTTTGTGAAAAGGTTTGCAATATTATCATGTTTGAGCACATAAGCAAAACTAATCTCTCTAACAGAGAACCTCTTTCTAACATAATGATACACCTCAATGTGCTTTGTGCGAGCATGGAACATAGGTTTCCATGCAACTCCCAATGTGATCTTACTCTCAATAAAGATGGTTGTGGAACCAACACCTAAATTAGCCAAAAGACGTATGAACCACACATACTCAATAGTCACTATGAAAGCTGCCCTATATTGAGCCTTACAACTAGAAGTAACCACGATAGGCTATTTCTTGCTCGACCAAGATAAAAATGAGCTATGAAGCATGAAGCAAAAAACCACTAGTGGACACATCAATGTCATAGAACCAGCCTAGATTGACTATAAAAAACATGTAAATCTTTGATTAATGATCCCCCTTGGGATAAAAGAATACAAGAGGATACTACGAAAGTAGCTAAAGATATACTTAATTAAATGCCAATGATTGACACATGGGCAATGCATAAACCTACTCATCTAAGAGATAACAAACTAAATATAAGGTCAAGCAATGCATAAGTAAATCAAGCATCCGATAGCATGTTGATAGAGAACATCATCAAATGGATCTCCAACATCATGAAGAATCAAATGTGAACTTGTTTCCATGGGAATGATAGCTTCAGATCTTCAATGCCAAAACTATGCAATAATGTGCCAATACATTATTTGACACAAAGCAATTCATCCATCAACTTGCATAAGATCAATGCCCAAATAATGATACAAATGCCCCAAATTTGAGATCTCAAAAGAGGCATGCAAATCAGCCTTAAATTCAACAATATGCTTCACATTAGTACTAATGAACAACATATCATCAAAACATACAACAATGACCAAAAGTACATCGTCTACATGCTTAACATAAAAGGTGATTTCAATTGGACTATTCTCAAAACCATCTGCTTGCAAGTAGGCATGTATTATCTCATACCAAGCACGTGGTGCTTGATTCAAACCATATAACGTCTTTTCCAACCTATACACTTTTTTTCATGTTTTTCTCCATAAAACCACGCGGATGAATTACATACACGTCATGTAAGTCACCATTCAAAAATGCAAGTTTAATGTCCAATGCATGCACATTTCATCCAAGATGAACTGCAAGTGCACAAATGCTACAAACAATGGTCATCCGACAAGTGGGAGAAAATACTATCAAAATCAATGCTTCTCTCTTGAGCATAATCTTAGGCAACAAGCCTAGCCGTATACTTGTCAAGTGTTCCATCATGCTTACATTTCAACTTCTATACCCATATAATGCCAATGGCCTTTATGCCTCGAGGCGCATACCACATAAAGACCAAGTACAATGTTCATAATAGAATCACATTTAATTGCATGGAAGCCATTCATATGAATTTTATGCTTCATGGAAAGAACGAGACTCACTCTCATCACAAAGGCTAAAGACAATCATTGAATAACAATATAATGCAAAGCAAGCATTATGTTAACCTATTTCCATGAGGCCCATTTTTTCTTTTGAAAACTCCATGTATATTGATGTTTTATGCCACACTTAATAAAATGCATTTAAATCAAAAGAGAGTATTCCCCACTTTGTTCAAAATGAAGGGCGTGCAACTTACATGTTGATAAATTTTCAACCATAACCAAAAATTGTTTAAAGCATAAAACACTTTGAACTTTCTTTCAATGGATACATCCAAGCATGGCTGAAAAAGACATCAATAAAAGTCACAAACTATAGGTAGTTCTCAAATAAAAGCGTATGCATAGGAGCCCAAACATAACTATGAACAACCTGCAATTTATGAGCAGCTCTAATTGAATAATCTTTTGGGAAGGAGGAACACATTTTGCCTAAAATACAACCAAAGATGTTGGAGTTCGAGGTTTGCAAAAGCACACAAAACAAAAGGAAGAAGTTTGAAGCACAACACAATACATAATGTATTACCAAGTGAATATACAAAGATAAGTGACACGCTAGGGTTATAGGTGTATATACAAGTCGGGGGAGAAAACCTCCTAAAGAGGGGAAAAATGTACATATCACTACCAAAATATATCAACAAATCCCCCCCTAGGAGTGTTGCAATGAACAAAGCGATGACACTCAAGTAAAAGGAAGTGCCAAGCTATGTGGAAAGAGATCAATCCACAAAAGGATGTAAGCCCAAAGCTTTGCAAAAAGCTTCAAACTTCTCCTGAAGCAAAGCCTTTGTGAAAAGGCATGCAACATTACCTTGTGTGGCTACGTAAGCCAAACTACTCTCTCCAACAGAGAACCTCTTGACATAATGATAATGCACATCAATGTGCTTTTTTGTGAGCATGGAACAAATTGCAATTGCCAAATCACTCTGACTTGACTGAAGATGATGGTAGTAGAAGATTGATCAACACCTAAATCAACCAAAAGGTGAGTGATCCACACACATGCAAGAGTTGCTATGAAAGCTAACCTATACCCAACCTCACAGCTAGAAGTGGCTATAATAGGCTTGATTTTGATCAACCGAGATATGCATGAGTGGTAAGCTTGAAGCAAAACCACTAGTGGATTTTCATAGCATCCTATCGAATCTTAGTTAGAAAAGCATGTAAATTTGACGATAATGATCCACGCTTGGGATAAAACAATCCACGTAGTCAAGTACCACTCAAATTAGTAAAACATGTGCTTAATGGCCTACCAATGCTCGACACTTGGGCAATGCATGTACTTGCTCATTTGAAAGAGCAAACTGATTATGAAGTCGAGTTATGCATAAGTAAATCATGCATCTAACAATCACATCAAATGCATCTCAAGCATCATGAAGACCCAATCATAAACCTGCTTCCATGGGAGTGGCAATAAGTTTGCAATCTTCAAGGCCAAAACATTGTCATATCGTGTTATAATATTTTGCTTAACACAAAGCTATTCCCCCATCAACTTGCATAAACCCAAATAATGATGCAAATACCCCAAATGTGACATCATAAAAGAGGCATGCAATTTAACATTAATAAGCAATATGCTTCTCATTAGGACAAATGTGCAACATATCATGTAGCATAATGTTCAAGAATACATCTACATGCTTGACACACAAGCTACTCTCACTTTGGACTATTTTCAAAACCATGTGCTAACAAGTAGGCATGTACCTTCTCATACCAAGCACATGATGCTTGCTTCAAATTATATAATGCCTTGTTCAACCTAAACACTTGGTTTTTATGTGTTTTCTACACAAAACTATGGGACTAAACTACGTATACTTCATGTAAGTCACCATTCATGTAAGTCACCATTAGTGATGTACATTGCATCCATGATGAGTTACAAGTACACAAGTGCTATGAAGAATGGTCATTCATCATGTGGGAGCAATCGTCTCATCAAATCAATGCCTC
Organism: Ceratopteris richardii; assembly: GCA_020310875.1. Taxonomy (NCBI): domain Eukaryota; kingdom Viridiplantae; phylum Streptophyta; class Polypodiopsida; order Polypodiales; family Pteridaceae; genus Ceratopteris; species Ceratopteris richardii. Next base: position 76,690,617 of record CM035406.1, on the reverse strand, counting down.
TTCAACATAACTTTTGGAAACAAGCCTAGCCTTATATTTATCAATTGTTTCATCAAGCTTACACCTTAGCTTGTATACCCACTTAGATATAGGCTTTTTGCCCTAGAGGCAAATCACGTCATATACTACTTGCATAACAATCATTTAATTTTTTTACTTTTGTGCTTCAATAAAAGAAATATGCTCATTATCATCACAAAGACTAGAGATAGCCACTGCATAGCAATTTGATGCAAAAGAAACCCTATGAGAGCCTAAACGGATATGATATGACAAAGGTGCATCTAACTTACTATGTCTCAAAGTCTACACCAACCATTAAAGCGTATAGTTTTAGCCTCTTCTATATCAATCCTCTCATCTAAAAGTGTACAAAAATGGCAAGATCTACACCATGTGCGACCTATAAAGAATGATAAATTGCCTCAATTGGACCAACACTTGATTGCCCACATCATCATTGTAGACCTATAGGATCTACATCCTACAAAGATTGGACCAGCAAAGGACCAGCACTTGATTGCCCACATGTAAAAAGAGAGAACAGAATATCGTATATATCCTTCAAGCTAATTGAATTGCATCTTCCTCAAACACATCACAACTAACTAAAACATGTTTAGTCTGTACATGTGTACAGACGATAGCCTTTTGAACTCTATCCAACAAAAATACAGTTCACAACTCTCTTATCCAATTTTCAACATTGTTGTTCAAACAATAATATATATGCCAAACTAAAGATACATAAATGAGCAACATATGGTTTGCAACCATTCCAAGTTTCATATGGAGTGATCGATTATAGTGCTTTGGTAGGACACTTGTTAAGTACATATGTTGCACACATAACACCTTCAATTAAGAAGTTATCTAGTAAAGCCTCACGTTTGATCATACACCTCATTGTTTCCATGAGTCATGTCCTCTTTTAACAACTCTATTTTGTTGAAGTTTACACAATATTAGAGTGATGTTGTACCCCCTGCTCAATGAAAAATGCATTAAAAACAAAAGACATATATACCTCCCTCTATAATAATGGAGGGTGTCCTATTTAAATGCTCACAAATTTTCAACCATAACCAAAAAATGTTTGAAGCACATAAATACTTCAAAAACATATATTCTGTTAAATTACATCCAGACTGGGTAAAGGTAACCACAAATCTACCTTTCAAATTAAGCCCGAAACTCATCTTCACTGAATGTAAAAGCCTTCATAATTTATATTAAAAAAACCACATTTCTGATGATCACCGTCTGCCCACCATATAGTTCTTTTAGGACTAGAAGAAAGGTACAAAATCTCCTGGTGGCATCACTATTTCCAGAGTCATACTCCCGTAAAAGTTCAATATTGACCTATGCTACTGCATTGCATACTCCCCTTGAAAAGGGGAAACATAAGTCCACACTACACTTCTTAACCGAAAACAGTTACTTGGAGCCTCTATTCATTGATGTGAAATAGCCACTTTTTGCTAATACAAAATAAAGACACTTGCCACTTGATCCCGTGTCTAGAAGCCAAAGCTCAGATCCGAGCTAAATTAGAAAAATAGATAATCAAATATAATGTATCCAAACGAAGGACATTGATATTCAAATTTACATGGGTTAGATTCTCAGCACACTTGCGCAATACACTTCCTACCACCATACTTCATGCTCAAACAACGAGGGATTTAAACGGTAATTCACTTCCTCGGACATTTTCATCATTTTGCATGTGATGTAATGAAATTTTCATGTTGCAGAAAAGATAAGTATTGTCCCTTCAAATTCGTGTACACAAAGAAAGAGAGAGACAGGTAAATAATCCCTCAATCTCAAAAGTGCCCCCATACAAATTATAGCGTTCTACCGGGTTACATGCTCTTTGGGTTTCCTAAATACATGTTGACGACCCACATCATTCCATTCCCATACTCTAAATATCGTAGAAAAAGTCCCTTTCTGCAGTACGCTATACAATCTAAAAGCTTTCATTCTAAGCCCTTTGGATCACAAAGGCTAAAGCTCAAATCAAACCCAAGACACACTTGTTTCTTCATATTTTAGCATTTTACTTTTCTTGGGTTAAATGTAATGACAGAATACATGATAAAATCATACTCCGGAACAAGCCACCAGAACTCCGGTGAAATGCAGTGAAACTAAGGCTTCTGTCTATCCCAAACTAACAGAATATCTGGATGAAAAATGAGACCTACTACGTATAAGCTTGCACCACAATGCAACAAGCTAGCCAGCTCTGAAACACTAGGAATTTGCAAGTTTTCTTAATCTATATCTGCAGATCCAATCAAACGATGTTACATTTGGTATTCCAAGAACAGACCTTAGAAAGAAATTTCTAACGAAGGATTGACATCATCACATGAGAACCTTTCCATGGCACCTCTACATAACATGTGTAAAATACATAACCGAAAAGGTTAGATTGAGTCCCAAACAACTACAATACGTTCACGCTACTCTATTCAGAAAGTACTGTTTCAATGGCCTATCACAGATGCAGCTAGTTAGACTTCACGAATGCCTAAAAGGGAGTTTGAACATACCAAAAGCACAATATTCAAGTGTAAATGCAAGTGTTTAAGAAAACGATAAGGACAGCATTGCACGCTGTAATTAGGTCCCCACCTACTACCTGATAGAAAGTTGCTGCCATTCAGCTATAAAATTCTACTTTTCTCCTACGCAACATCCATGTATGACCCATACACGTATTAGAAAAGGGCATTCCTAGGCGCACTGAGAAATGTGGCGCACTGAGAAATGTATAAGAACTTTCTGCGGGTCTTACAAACAACTTTACTTGAATACTTCACTCATAGTCATTGAAGCATTCGCAATACGTGCTAAAATTATCATTTGAGATAGTCAAAGTGTCATATATATGTGGCAAGGGCCCTGAATACAACAATCTACAACTGAATGCTCACCTTGTACATCAGAGCAAAACAGATTAAAAGAAGGTAGAAGACATGACATAGTCCAACACACATCCCATAAAGCAAAACTTATACCATAACAATAATACCCCACCGCTGCAAGATAGAACAGTTTCAAAAATCATAGGCCAGAGACGACGATTTTCTCCCCATATCATCCTCACGATCTCGAGGGTAATATCATTTAATGATGGTAATTGACCACATAGTTCTAGACCTTTCAACCATCTACAACACTAACCAATTCGTATTCAACATTAGAAAGATTATTATCCTCCTTGATAGTAAAGGTGGCCGGCTCTGTAACCTCAATCCGCCCCCACTTGTCCACGGCTAGCCGCATGCAGCTTTTGAACATATCAATCCTTGCATTTCGTAGGATCACAGTAGTATCAGGTTTCATCACATCAACTGCAAAGGGATAACCTAATAATTAAATTAACTACTTCAATAAAACAAAAATTCGTAGTAGCGTAACGAAGCACCTCCATTTTACAAACAGCATTTTCGAGGATATTGCGAACAGAAACATGCATGAGAAAAAGATTTGAAGAGGTGTGAAATGTAGTTACGACTCACCCTGTTCGTTCCTTGCTGCAAAGACAATGACTCCTGTTTCGTCTCCAACTAAACACTCTGCTACGCGAACTTTATGATTGACATCTGGTCGGGACCGATTCAGGACAGTCTTTGCAGTTAGAACTTTCACAACCAGAGTGTGCCCATTAGTACCCGGCTGCAACTGATCAACCTTGATAAACACTGGCTTCCTCTTTACTAGCGGTCTTCGAGAAGACATGCTAGGAAAAAAAAACAAAAACAAAAAAAAAAACGTACGGAGAAAACAGAAGCAGACTAGTTAAAAGCCACACTGAGCTTCACTGAAGATTCAGAATGTAGGCACTAGCCACTAGCATGTGGAGATCAAGATTACCAGTTAAGAATAAAAAACCAGTTGTAAAAACAAACGTATTAAGTAAATCTAAAACTACGAATCACACGTTCAAAACGAATTCTACATTAAAAAATGCGCGGAAAGACACCATACGCGGATGATTTCTCGTTTATTGGTTAGATACACCACAAAAAATTCACCTTAAATTTTCCCACGCACTCTTCTGTTACATGCTTATGAATAGACTCTTAATAGACGCACTATATCTAGGTGAAGAGAATTTTACGAATAGATTGTTGATACTCAGAATTAATACTGATCACTAGATGGTATGCTTAAATCACTTTGCTGCAAAAAATTATATTTGAACAGGACCACTGGAACAAAGTGCTGTTAATGAAGGTCCCACAAGACCAACCTTAGAAGAATATTACAACAAGGAAAAGACTATGGAAAATGATAGAAGATTTGAAAGGGCGAATCCATGGTTCAATAGATCAGCTTCAGGTTCAGGAAGCAAGACGTGATAACAAGAAGTAAATCGCTGGTTTTCGGGCAGAATTGAGTGCACAGAGGGAATAAAAGGTGTTAGAAGTAAGAACCTGTAAAGGTAGACAATTGAGGGTAAATTGCACTAAATGCTTCCAACACTGAAGCAGCACCATCAGTAAGGCTCATCAATCACTCCAGCATCTATGCTGTAAAAGCAATGACCGTGGACTGCATGTCCAGCGGAAAGGAACATGCCGTTCACCTAGCCTTAACGAAATCTTCTCGAGGCAAGTTCATAGATATATCATGTTCTTCTAAAGAAAAAGAACAAACAAAGGCCAGCATACCCAATTCCATGGCCATGCGCATATTTAAATGTGCTAGTGACTGCGTTCTTTTAAAAACATAGACCAGCATGCCCGATTCCATGGCCCTGCGGATATTCGAATGTGCTAGTGACTGCGTTCTTTTACGTTGCTATCTCAGAAACTTTATCAGACAAAAACGAAAAGAACTTACAGCAGACGAATCGACGAACGCCACTAAGATTGAGTTTTAACTCTTTTTCCTCTCAAATATACTTCCTCTGATAAAGAGGTACAGAAAGCGTACCTGAACCGTATCTACGTGTCCCAGGAAAGAAACGAGCGCTGGAGATATCGGATAATGAGCCTAAAATTAGCGGAGCCGAGTCAGCCGACCCTCCCTCTCGTCCTTCAAGCTCAAATATCTGCTGAATCCTGATACCTGATGACCGAAACTCTCTTCTTGGAGTCTCGGGAGTCGGAGAGAAATTTATGATGACCAATATTCTGCTCTTTTTTCTATGCAGACGGAACAGGTCGGCTGTACAGCATAATCTGAAAAACTCAATTCATAGCTTTACCGGGGACGCCGGAGTCCGGTCTGCAGACTCCAGACTTATGAAAAAGTCTTATCACAGCGTTATAGGCTTTAGGTAGCAGCTTGCCGCCCTCCAAGGCAGACCATCATAAGGCGCAAAGGTACGCTGGAGAAAATCCTTTTCATGGGACGGGCTAAGGGCTTTAGACTGAGTTCAGACAGGGCGGTATACAACGCATCTCATTTTTTTCATGCCGCTGTCGAACCATTCACACAGAGCGGAACAGATTTTTAAAAGTAATAAAAAAATAATCCATTGACAAGATTTTTAAAAGTAAAAAAATAATGCATCTTTACTGTGTAAAGATAGACCCTGTGATGCCGGACACACTTGAGCCTTCGGGCGTGGAAAATCTCATGCTGCCTTCGGGCGTGGAAAAATCTCATGCTGCCTTCGGGCGATGGACCCTTGTGCCTTCGGGCAGAGAATTGTGTGGTGTCTTTGGGTCAGTTTAAAATCCCGTTTGTTGTAAGTCCTTCTCGGTCAGAGTCTAACCCATGTTCTTGTGGGATAAGGGGAATCCCATGGGTACTAAGCCCTTCCTTGTACAGTTGCAATTTCAAAGTTAAAGTCGGGGGAGTAGACCTCGGCGGAATCTCCTTAAAAATATATATATATATTTTTTTTTACTTCAGCACACTTCTGTTTTGAGGGTGAGGGTGGCACTCAAATTTGGTGGATCTCGAACAAATGAGTTTTTTTACATTCAATAAAACTTTTGCACATGGATAGCACGAATGTGTTGTCAACGTCTATGTTTCATTGTTCTAGTGGTTGAGTCTTTGGTCCTTTGAGGCGGAGGTCCAGAGTTCAATTTTTGGGCTGGACATGTAATGGCTTTGGCCAGTATAACCCAGTTGAAACCAGTTTAATCTTGTCTAACCTCTTCTTTGTGAGATACTAGGGGTCTCACAGGTATTATGTCCATTCACATGTACATTTGTAATTTCAAAGTTAAAGCTCGGAAGAGTAGACGCTCGCCAAACCTCCATTAAAAAAAAAGTGCTCTCAATCTGTGTGAACCTAGCTTTAGAGTTGGTTCACCATCATCTCAAAAAATAGGAAAGAAATTAGAAGGCATCTAAGGGAGGAGAGGTTTGTCTCATGAGTACAAATAAATCTTCATACATGAAATAATCATATGTAATTTATCCACTTTGGGGCTTTATAGATTTTGTGCACATTCAAAACATGCATCTTAGTAGCTTCTTTCATCTTCTATTTCTTAAAAGAATTTGGAAAAAATATTTTTTAGTATGATGATAAATTGGTTTACTACAATATAACTTCTATTTTTTAAGATATCATCATTTCTTTTAGTACAACAAGCTAAGAAGTACTTTCTTCTTGGTTGGACATGAGTTCAAGTCTTGATTGAACATAAGATAAGTGCCTCTACTTTTAGAGATTGGGTGTGTGAGTGTGTTTTCAATTCGTTATACTTTAAAAAAAAAGAAGTACTCTCTTCTCAAGATATTCCGTAAGGGGGTGTTCAAGGTGCTTGCATTCCTCAAAGAGGGTGTGGTATAGCGGATGTGCATTGTACTCCTAAGCAGATGGCCAGGGTTCAAGTCCTCCCTAGGGCTAGATGCCTCAAAGTTCCCCAAGATGAGTGCCTCCACCTTACGAGGTTGGGTGTGTGTGTGTGTGTTTCCAATTCATTCTACTCATGATGACGAAAATGCATACCTAGTATAACATCATAAGATTGGAAAGGTGCAATTAAAAATGTTTGTGAATCAACATATGGGCCTATGCTAACTTACATCTTGCACTTCTCATGTTATATTATAACGATTACCTTGAAATGCAGCTTTTACTTTATACAAGGAAGGAAATGTTTTTAATTTAAATTCTTGTACTAATAAATATGAAATGAAGTCATGTGAACTACCATCGTCATGTAAAATTTTAACGAGTTTGTTATTTATAGTACCCTGCATGCAAAGTAGAGAATGAAGAGATATATTGTTACCCAAGGTACTTAAGTCTTTCTCCAATGATTCCTCTATCCAAAGAGGAGGAAATTCTTCATTATGGGCCTCCATGTTATGCAATTGAGCTACAACTGGTTTCATGTTAAGTGGTCGCAATCAGCACTTTGTTTTTGTATGTCCAGGTTTACCACAATTCCAACAAGTGATTCGTGGTCGCTTCTATTGGGCATCCATCACTGAAGTTTGTAGGGTAGGTGGTTTGATAGGTTGGAGAGATGAAGCAACAGGTGTAGTTGAGTAGTTGGGTTGCGGTGGACGAAGAAAAATAGAGTAAGATGGGGCATTAAAATTACGTTTCATGGGAAGATTTGGTTTAACAAAAAGTGGTCGTTGATGCGGTTGTTGTAGACGGATTGACTTGGTTATGGACTCAAATTCTTTCTCTGCATCATAGGCGAAAGATATAGCTTCGTTGAGGGTTGTAGGTCATAGGGTGTGAAGCTTAGCTTGGATTCCCACCTCCAAACCATCTTCATATTTCCACTGCAAGCTATCCTCCTGTACATCTTCAAGCATTCGAATCAATAGTAAATTTTGCCAGAACCGCTCCGTATAGGTCACGTAACCATATCATCCTCCTTCCATGTGAGGGTCGTCCATGCACGTCGAACATGTAAATGGTATTGAGGAGGAAGAAAAGAACCCTTCACTTTATCTTGGAAAGCCTTCCATATTGTTGGACACTCTGTATTGTGCCGTAGGATATTCCACCAGAGTTGAGCTTTTCCTACTAAATAGTTAGTGGCAAATTTGACTTTTTCACTTTTAGCATATGTTTCATCAGTATAAAAATCATCAAACTATGACAACCATGAAAGGACTAAAGGGCCATACTTATGGCCATCAAACTGTAAAAACTGGTAATTCTTAACAGCAATTTGGAATGCGTGCCATCTGATTGGGCATAGACAATAGCTTTGACCACCTCGTAAGGTTATCTTAATCAATTTGCATCTTCTGGAGTACTTCATGTCATGGACACAAAGGAAACCATCCTAAATCTCAGGTTCCATGTGACTTTACATATCTCATTATTGCTTTAGATTTTAGAGAAACTAAAGCTACCATTGCATCCGGAACGTGCCAAAACCCCAAGATCGATTGTCTATTTGTTGAATTCTGACACCCAGAGGTCTTGCTTGATGACATCATGATGACATCATCAAGTCGTAATTGCCATATGGAACCGCCTTTGAACACCTATAAAAGGAGGGGTTGGCCACATTCATTCTCAGTCTCGCCAATGCCAGTCTTAGGAGCTCAAGGAGTCGTGATCGCCAAGTAAGTACTCTCCAAGTTCCAGTTCCAGTTCTTGTCTTATTTCTTGTTCTAGTCTTGTTTAGTTTAGTTATTGGACATCCTGTCTTGTCCTCTTGTAATCTCGTAGTACGAGATCTTGTCAAGTTCCTTCTTGTATTCAGTTCCATCTCCCAGAAGGGAGTTCTTGTAATCCAAACATCTTGTCTCATACTTACGATCCCGGGTTGTGGGATCTCCTGTATCATCTCTAGTCAAGTTATTCATACCTATCGGTCTCGGGTTGTGGGACGTCTTGTATCAATCAAGTATTCTTGTATTATTTTCCCTTCGTGGGTGATCTTGTAATCAGAAGTGTATTTCCGAAATCTTGTCTACTGTAGTGAGAGAGCACAATCTAGTGCTCCCCTAACATTTTGGCAAGACTATCTTCATCAACACCAGGCACCATGGATTCCCTATGCAAGGACATTCAATCTACCATAAAGAGCTTGATCGAACATGTCCAAAAGATGAAAACATTGCTACGACAAGATGATCGATCAGTTTCAAGCTATGCCTTGAATATCAAGATGTTGTTTCGTGGAACTACATATCAAGAAGACTACATGGTTAATCAATTTCGAAGTGGCCTCAATCCTGAAGTCAAATATCTCTTGCTATTAATGCCTCAAGCAAATACCTTAGAGGAGGCTATCAATCAAGCAATTCAGTGTGAGAATAAGTTGTTAAAAGAAAGCCAAGTCCAAGAGTTAGAAGTCTTGAATAATAAAGACATTATTCCTCAAGAATCTAAATCAAGAATCTTTGAAGGCCAAGAACTCATTATGAATGATATGGAGCATACAAATTATAAAGATAACAAGAAGATAAAGGACAAGGAGGAGTTCGTGTTCAATCAAGGAGGCATGCTTACTCAAGGAACTCCATCAAAGATCTTGGAAACACTACAACACACCACTAAAAGCTCAAAGGACCTATCTTGTCATGAAGCTAAGGAAGCTCAAGGGAGACCCAGTCCTTCACCACCTTTCAAGATTAAAGATCATGAATAATTCGAGGTTAATCATGTCTTAGATTCAAGAATCTCACAAGGACGATTGGAATGCTTTATTCATTGGAAAGCATATGACATCAGTGATCGTACTTGTGAACTTACAAAAATCTTCAGAGAGAAAAAGTCAAGGTTCGTGAATTCCATAAGAAGAATCCAATGAAACCCAAGTTGGAGAACATGGCCGCTCCTCGTGGAACTCATCGCTTGAGGGGGAGGTAATGCCATGGACACAAAGGAAACCATCCTAAATCTCAAATTCCATGTGACTTTACATATATCATGATTGGTTTAGATTTTGGAGAAACTAAAGCTACCATTGCATCCGAAACGTGCCAAAACCCCAAGATTGATTGTCTATTTGCTGAATTCTGACACCCAGAGGTCTTGTTTTAAGTCGATGACATCATGATGATATCATCAAGTCGTAACCACCATATGGAACTACCTTTGAACACCTATAAAAGGAGGGGTTGGCCACATTCATTCTCAGTCTTCCCAATGCCAGTCTTGGGAGCTCAAGGAGTCGTGATCGCCAAGTAAGTACTCTCCAAGTTCCAGTTCTAGTTCTTGTCTTGTTTCTTGTTCTAGTCTTGTCTAGTCTAGTTCTTGGACATCCTGTCTTGTCCTCTTGTAATCTCGTAGTACGAGATCTTGTCAAGTTCCTTCTTGTATTCAGTTCATCTCCCAGAAGGGAGTTCTTGTAATCCAGACATCTTGTCTCATACTTACGATTCCGGGTTGTGGGATCTCCTGTATCATCTCTAGTCAAGTTATTCATACCTATCGGTCCTGGGTTGTGGGACGTCTTGTATCATTCAAGTATTCTTGTATTATTTTCCCTTCGTGGGTGATCTTGTAATTAGAAGTGTATTTCCAAAATCTTGTCTACTGTAGTGAGAGAGCACAATCTAGTGCTCCCCTGACACTTCATTGCATTGTCGAGATCTTGTTCTAAGTGCCTCAAAGTTTGTGCCCCAAGAGCTCAAGTTGTTGCTCGAGTATTACCTCGGGTAGAGGCAACTCACCGAAACCCTCCATTGTGTTCGTAGGGTCCATGAGGATGTAGAGAAAAAAACCCTCTTGCTAGATATGTAAAAACAATTTTTGAGATTGTTTGAGTTAAAATGTAAAAGGAAGGGTTGTTCTTGGGAATTGACAAAGTAAGAAAGAGATGAAAGTTGTGTTAAATATAAGAAAATAGAACTAGAGTGACAACACAAAGAGATAGTATAGTGGTAAAACACTTCCCTTGTGTGAGTGAGATTGTGGGTTCAAATCCTCCCACCTTGGTGAATATAAAACTCCTTATTGCCACTCATAAATTAAAATTGGTTCGCGGGTAGCCAAGGGCTACCAACGATCGCCAAGGTAGCCTTGGGTGCCAAAGACTCCTAAGTAATGCCTTAGTAGTGCAAGCTCCTTGTTCACTGCATCACTCCCAGGGGGGGTTTGTTGATATATTTAGGTAGTGATGTGTGTGAACACACTAGACCACCCGGGCACTTTTTTCCCTCATTAGGAGTTTTTTTTCCCTTGGCCTATAACCCTAATGAGTAACTTATCTTTGTAGATTCTAGTGGTAATGCATTCAGTATTTTGTGTTGCGTTCCAAGCTTCTTCTTCTTCTTCCTTGTGTTGTTTACGTGCTTCCATAGACCTCAAACTCCAACAGCAGGCAACACGTACGTCTGTGGGCACACTCTCTGTGTGTCTGGGCAGACGCAAGTAGCTCTTGTACATTGAGCTTCACATGATCCCTTGCTTGGGACTAAGGATCCCTTATTTTGCTTCTTTCTACACCTAGCTCCTCCTCACGCGATGGCTCTCCTCAGAACCACGATGAAGATGATGATTCGATTCCAATTCTCGAGGTGGTTACTTTCCATAAAAATCCCTTTGAAAATATGACTTCCCAAACATGTTATGAATACCAAATGTAAGCAAGACTTGTGAATGATTTGTGTGCCACTCTCCTCCCATCCATTATATCCCCTTGTATTCAAAATAACAATGATATGGAATGGTCTAGTGCTGCCATCTAGCCATCATGCAACACTCATCCCCATTCCCATTGAATACCTTAGGATATCCCCCGAGCTTGGGACCTTGGCACATGGAGTAGTCTCTATAGACCAATGCCTGATACCTATTCTACCTAGGATGATCTTCCTGCAACAAAACAGAGACTAACTCCTCAAATGTTCAGGCATTTGGATCATCTTTTGTCATCAATCAAAGAGTAGAAGCAAAACTCTTGTATGAATCTGGAAGACCATCCAGAACAGCCTGCACAAGTGAACTATCAGGCAAGACTTTATCAGTACAAATCATCTGCTCCTTCAAATCTTTGATCTTTGTCAAAAAACTATCCATGGAATCTCCTCCATTCATGTGCTCACTCTCCAAGTGTTTTTAGAAGTAAGCAAGACGAGCCTTATTCCTTGCTTGGTATAAAGTAGTTAGTGTATCCCAAGCATCCTTTGCTATTTTGCAAGAGCGAATGTGGGGAATAATGACATTTTTGATAGACAAGGGTATCAATGCATGTGCCTGAGCATCGTTGCCATCCCATCAAAGTTGCTCTATAGTAGGTGCAACAAGAATCGTAGCACTAATAAGAACCTGAAGAATATCACCATCATCAATGCCATTTGCATCACCTTTATCAACTATGTTTACAGGTGAAATAGAATGTTTTTCAACACCTTGCATAATATTCCATAATCCTTTTGCAACCAATAATACATGACACATCATATAAGCCCATAATGGGTAATTGGTACCATCCAACTTATCCTCAACATCCAACATACGGAATACATCACTACTTTCAACCATGACCACTAACTAAAATACATTGATGTAGAAAAATGATTGTATCTCAAAAAGTTGAATAGACCTACCCTATTGAGTTTTGCTAAGCCTGTAGGAGACTTCGAGACTCTTATACTAGCATACCGAAACCTATATATATCTTTGGCACAAAAAGATGAAATTGTCTACACATGCATTGTGATAGTGCGTTTGGAGGTAGAAGCAAGATCCGATCGCGATTTTGACACCATAGAGCAAAGCCCTTTTGAATTCCTAATCACCCTAAGTATGCTCACAAAATTTTAGCAATTCTGAGACTATGATCGGAGAGGTGATGACAACGCTCTAGACGAAGCGGTGACCTACTCTGATACTAATTGTTGGAGTTTGAGGTCTACAAAAGCACACTAAAAACAAAAGGAAGAAGAAGAAGCTTGAAGCATAACACACAATACTGAATGTATTACCAAGAGAATGTACAAAGATAAGTGATCCATTAGAGTTATAGGCGTATATACAAGACGGGGAAAAAAGCCTCCTAAAGAGGGAAAAAAGTGTCGCGATGGTCCTAGTGTGTTCACACACATCACTACCTAAATATATCAACACATGATTGAAAGCAAAGATGTACCGTATGTTTGTTGTTGAGGATAAGTTGGATGGTTCTAACTAGGCATTGGTTTTGTGCAAAAAGGCATGAAAACAAAGCATGCAGATTGAAAAGGCATTCTATGGATTGAAGCAAGAACCAGATGCTTGTTAGGAAAAGATACATGCCTACTTGCTAGCACATGGATTTGAGAATAGTCCAATAGAGAGCCTTATATGTTAAGTTTGTAGAAGATCCACTTCTCATCATTGTTGTATATGTTGACACTATGATGTTCATCACTCCTAATGAGAAGCAAATTGTTGAATTTAGGACTGATTTGCATGCCTCTTTTGAAATGTTCGTGCATCATTATTTGGGCATTCAAATTATGCAAGTTGATGGGGCAATAGCACTATGTCAAACAAAATACATTGACATGTTATTGCAATGTTTTGGCCTTGAAGATTGCAAATCTATTTTCACTCCCATGGAGACAGATTTAGGTTTAGTCTTCATGATGTTGGAGATGCATTTGATGTTGTTCTCTATTAGTAGGCTATTGCATGCTTGATTTACTTATCTATAGCATGGCCTAATATTCATTTTGTTGTCTCTATGATGAATAGGTTTATGCATAGCGCCAAACTAAAGCATTGATAAGCGGTTATGCACATTTTTTACTACTTGAGTGGGGCTTAGACACCTTTGGTTGATTGAGGTGTTGGTCATTCTTCTCCCACCACCATCTTTACTCAAAGTTAGAGCACATTGGAAGTTGTGAGGAACCCTATGTTCCATGCTCACACAAAGCACATTGAGTTGCATTATAATTAATTCATGGAGACTTTCTCTACTAGAGAGATCAATTTGGCTTACGTGCTCACACAAGATAATGTTGTAGACCTTTTCACAAAGGCTCTTCCCAGGGAGAAGTTTGAAGTTTTTTGTGAAGCTTTGGGCTTACTTCCTTTTGTGGATTTTTTTCTCTCCACATAGCTTGGGAATTCGTTATACATAAGTGCCAATGCCTTGTTCATTGCATCACTCCCAAGGGGGTTTTGTTGATATATTTTCGTAGTGATGCTTGTGAACACACGTAGGATTATCGAGGCATGTTTTTCCCTCTTTAAGAAGTTTCTTTCCCATGGTTAGTATATATGCTTTGATTGATTTATGTAGGTAGTGATGTGTGTGAACACACTAGGACCGTCGGGGCACTTTTTTCCCTCTTTAGGAGGGTTTTTCCCCGACTTGTATATATGCCTATTTCCCTAATGGGCTACTTATCTTTGTACATTCTCTAGTAATACATTCAGTATTGTGTGTTGTGCTCCAGGCTTCTTCTTCTTCCTTGTGTTGTCTGCGTGCTTCCGTAGATGTCTAACTCCAACAATTGGTATCATAGCAAGTCATCGCTTCATCGAGGGCATCCTAGAAACTCCTCCAGTTGCAGTCTCAGAATCGCATGAATTTTGGTGAGCATACTCAGGGTGTTTCAGAGATTAAAACAAATTTGTTCTGTGGTGCCGAAAGCGCGATCTGAGCTCGTTTTGGCCTTCAAATGCACTATCACAGTGCTTGTGAAGGCTATTTCATCTTTTTGTGCCCAAGGTATATACCAGTTTTAGTTTGCCAGTATAAGCATCTCGAAGTCTGCAACAGGTTTAATAGAATTCATCTTGATAGTTCTGTTCGATGTTTTGAAATATAGTCAATTTTCTACATCAAAGTATTTTAGTCACCGACCATGGCCGAAAGTAGTGATGTATTCCGTATGTTGGTTGTTGAGGATAACTTGGATGGTACCAACTACCTATTATGGGCTTATATGATGCGACATGTATTGGTTGCAAAAGGACTATGGAATATTGTGCAAGGTGTTGAAAGACGTCCTGTTACACCTGCAAATATAGGTGTTGGAGCTGATGGAGATGGTGTCGAAGATGATGATATTCTATAGATTCCTATTCGTGCTGCGGTTTTTGCTACACCTACTGTAGAGCAGATTCGTTGGGATAGCAGAGATGCTCAGGCACATGCATTGATAGCTTTGTCTATCAAACATGCCATTATTCTCCTCACATTCGCTCTTGTAGAACAGCTAAGGATGCTTGGGATACACTTACCACATTGTACCAAGCTAGGAATGAGGCTCGTGTTGTTTACCTCCGAAAACAGTTAGAGAGTGAGCACATGAATGAAGGTGATTCTATGGACATTTTTCTAATGAAGATCAAAGACTTGAAAGAACAATTGATTTCTGCTGATGAAGTTATACTAGCTCACATATGGAGACCGTTGTAAATGGTCTTCCTGATTCATATCAGAGTTTTGCTTCTACTCTTCGATTGATGATGAAAGGCAATCCAAATGCCTTGTCATCTGAGGAGTTAGTCTCTGTTTTGTTGCAGGAAGATCAGTCGAGGCAGAACAGGTCCATTATGCATGTTGTAGATCAAGCTTTCTTGGCTAGTCAGAAGGGCAAAGGAAAATGGATCTCTTCAACTAGTAAGCAGAAATCTACTAATTCTGCACATTCAAAGAAGGACGACAAAGATGAGAAGAAATCAGAAAAGCAGAAATTGTTATGCAAGTACTGTAAAGGAAATGATCATATGATAAAGAACTGTCTTAAACTGGTTGCAAAAGAGGAAAAGAAAGAAGAGGCTGGAACGGTTGTTGTAGAGGCCTCTACTCCAAAAACAGAGTCTGCTAACCTTGTGCACGATGAAGAATGGGCGTTTACTACTGTTTGTAGTTTTGATCCATCTTCTCATGAGCAGTGCATGTCTGTAATAGACTCTGATGTTTGGTACTTTGATAGTGGGGTGACCAAACATATTACCTCATAGCGTAGTTTCTTCTCTTCACTCGAGCCTGCCCCTACAGGGAATACTATCGCATGCACCAACAACTCCTCTTATCCTGTCATGGGAGTTGGTAAGATCATTCTGACTACTACTGATGGTAGTTCTTTCACTTTGTCAAATGCTTTATTTGTGCCAGGGATCAAGAAGAATCTGTTATTAGTTTCTACGTTACCCAAGATTGGCTTGGTTGTGAAATTTGTTGATGATAGATGTATAGTTCATGATCTGTCAGATAGCGATGTCATTATTGCTTCTGGCATTTTATGTCGTGGGCTATATAAGCTCATAGACTATGAAAAATTGATGAATGATTTGGCATATGCAGTACATGATTCTCAGGCTATGTCAGATGCAAAGCTTTGGCATGCACACTTTGGTCATTTGAACTTTGCTAGTTTGCTATGCCTACAGAAATCTGAAATGGTGTCCTCTTTGCCCAAACTTAAGTCACCCGGTAAACATGTATGTGAAGGCTTTATTTTGGCCAAAATGCAACATTCCTCATTTCCAAAAGATGGTATAGTTCGGGCTACTCAGAAATTGCAGCTTGTTCATAGCGATGTCTGTGGTCATATGCAGACACCCTCTTTTGGAAATTATCTTTACTTTGTGATTTTCATTGATGATTTTTCCACGCATGCAAGGGTATGTCCACTCAAAGCAAAGTCTGAAGTATTTATGTGCTTCAAACAATTTCTGGTTTTGGCTGAAAATATGTCAGCATGTAAAATGGGCACCCTTTGTTCTGATCGAGGGGGGGAATATATGTCTTTTGATTTTAATGCATTTCTGGTTGAACGTGGGATAAAACACCAGTGTATAGTGTTGTATACACCTCAACAGAATGGAGTTGCTGAACGGAAGAATAGGTCACTCATGGAGATGGCGAGATGTATGGTCAAGAGTCAGACCTTACCACATAGTTTATGGCTTGAGGCTGTTATGTGTGCAGCATATGTACTTAACAGGTGTCCCACTAAAGCACTGCAATCTATCACTCCATATGAGGCTTGGCATGATCACAAGTCATCTGTTGCTCATCTGCGTGTTTTTGATTGTTTGGCATATGCATTAGTGCCTGAACAACATCGCATAAAATTGGATGATAAAGCAATAATTGTATTTTTGTTGGGTACAGTTTTGAAATTAAAGACTATCGTCTGTATCATCCACAGACTAAACATATTCTGGTTAGCCGTGATGTTGTTTTTGTGGAAGATGCTATTCAGCCATTGCTTTCATGTAGTAAGGAGACATCTGTTAGCTCCAAAGACATGTATGATGCTTTGCTGCCTCTTTTCACAAGTGGGTAGTCTAGTGCTGGTCCTAATGAGGCAACTTCTCAACCTTTGTAGGTTTCATGTGATGATGCAAATCATTCCATTTTTTATGCAGATTTACATGATGCACTTGTTGATGAGAGATCTAATATTGAGCAGGCAAAAACTATGCCAAAATGGCTATTGTAGACTTTGCGTGACAACAAATTAGATGCACGTTTGTCATATCGTACTCCATCACGCTCTCATAGTGCCTCTTTTGCATCTGATTGCTATGTATGGCTGCCTCTAGTCTCTGTGATGAGACTGAACCTATTTCATTTGATGAAGCACAAAATTCTGAACATTGGATGTCTGGAATGCAATCTGAATATGATGCTATAATGAAGAATGGTACTTGGTCTTTATGTAAATTGCCTCGTGGCAAGAAGGCCATTGGCACAAAGTGGGTATACAAGTTGAAGCGTAAACCTGATGGGATAGTTGACAGGTATAAGGCTAGGCTTGTTGCAAAGGGTTATGCACAGGAAAGAGGCATTGATTTTGATGAGACCTTTGCACCTACTTGCCAAATGATTACTATTCGTAGCATCTGTGCACTTGCAGCTCATCATGGTTGGAATGTACATCAATTGGATATCAAAACAACATTTTTGAATGGTGACTTGCATGAAGAAGTGTATGTTTTTCAGCCCCGTGGCTTTGTGCAGAAAGGGCATGAGAACCAGGTGTGCAGGTTAAAGAAGGCATTATATGGTTTGAAGCAAGAACCATGTGCTTGGTATGAAAAGATACATGCCTATCTGATTGCACATGGTTTTGAGCACATTCCAACTGAAAGCACCTTATATGTTAAGCGTGCTAATGATGTACTTCTGATCATTGTTGTTTATGTTGATGACATGCTGCTCACTGGTCCTCATGAGAGGCATATTGCTGATTTTAAGGCTGATTTGCATGCCTCATTTGAGATGTCTGATTTGGGGCATTTGCATCACTATTTGGGCATTCAATTTATGCACGTTGATGGTGTAATGGCTTTGTGTCAAACAAAATATATTGACACATTATTGCAACATTTTGGCCTTGAAGATTGTAAACCTATTGCCACTCCTATGGAGACAGGTTTATGACTGAGTCTTCATGTTGGAAATGCATTTGATGTTGTTCTCTATCAACAGACTGTTGGATGCTTGATTTACTTATGCATTATTTGGCCATATATTCAGTTTGTTGTCTCAAAGTTGAGCAGGTTTATGCATTGCCCAAGAGTCAAGCATTTGGAAGGCGGTTACGTGTATCTTTTGCTACTTGAGTGGTATAGACTACTTGGTTTATTTTATCCCAAGGGGGGATCACTACCACCAGATTTGCATGCTTTTTCTGACTCTGATTGGGCTGGTTGCTATGACACTCGTGTGTCCATTAGTGGTTTTTGCTTCATGCTTGGTAGCTCATGCATATCACTGAGCAAGAAGCAGCCTACTATGGCCAGTTCAAGTTGTGAGGCTGAGTATAGGGCAGCTTTCACAACGACTATTGAGTGTGTTTGGCTCAAATGCCTTATGGCTGATTTGGGTGTTGGTCAGTCTTTTGCCACCACCATCTTCACTAATAGTCAAAGTGCATTGGCAGTTGTGAGGAACCCTGTGTTCCATGCTCGCACTAAGCACATTGAGGTGCATTATCATTATGTCAGGGAGAGGTTCTCTACTGGGAGATCAGCTTGGCATACGTGGCCACACAAAGAACATTGCAGACCTTTTCACGAAGGCTCCACCTAGGGAGGAGTTTGAAGCTTTCTGCAAAGCTTTGGGCTCACTTCCTTTTATGGATTGATTCCACATAGCTTGGCACTTCCTTATACATGAGTGCCAGCTCCTTGTTCACCGCATCACTCCCAGGGGGGATTTGTTGATATATTTAGGTAGTGATGTGTGTGAACACACTAGGATCGCTGGGGCACTTTTTTCCCTCTTTAGGAGGTTTTTTTCCCTGGTTTGTATATACGCCTATTGCCCTAATGGGCTACCTATCTTTGTACATTCTCTAGTAATACATTCAGTATTGTGTGTTGTGCTCCAAGCTTCTTCTTCTTCCTTGTGTTATTTGCGTTCTTCTACAGACGTCTATCTCCAACAATCTTATAACCCTAATGGGCTACTTATCTATTTATATTCACTTAGTATTACATTGAAAGATGCGCTCCAAGCTTCTTCTTATTCTTTTTTTTGTTCTTCAATATTCCTCAAACTCCAACAATAGGCTCCCTCGGTTAGTCACCTAAGGTATACACAATCGACAAGTAAGAAATCTCTTAGTCGTTGAATGGGGGAGGATGGAGAACCTTTCTCATTTGATGTAAATTATTGATAATCCTAATGCATTAGTTGCATTTGATAAATATATGTTAGATGTTTTCAAGTGCCTCACATCTTATGAAAATCCCATCAATGACTTGGCTTTTAGGACTTTTTGAGAAGTCCATGGATCTAATGTGCAATCATCCCTTCTAGTTTACTATGTGTGATGGAATAAGGAGATTTCCATAAACACTTTAATGTGTAACCCCATTGTTTGTTACTCCAAAAGACATTGCAAAATTTATTCAATTTTCCCTTCAACCTGGAACTAAAAGGACATTGTTGTATATTATACTCAAGAGATGACAGGCAAGAGATGGTTGAACCACACCCTAAGAGAGAAGATTAGGAAATAATCTTTAACCATGGCTTTTGGGGCAAGTGGTTAGCCATCATACTCCTAACCAGTAGGTCATGCGTTCGATCCCCACAATTGACATCAAAGCCTAGGAAGTAGGCTTGGGCAAGGTGAATGGAAGGCGTGCGTGTCGCTTTCAAAGATGCTCCCAACAAAGATTAGAGTGTATCTCCCAATCCGTAGGTCTGATTTAGACATGTAAGATAACATTGGAAAGTTCTCTGAGTGAAACTTTGAATGGAAGCAACTAGATTGAGGATCCATAATACCTAGCATGAGTGAGAACCAAGTTCAAGATACTGAGGTTGAGAACAAGGGGCTCAAGACACCAAGGTTGTAAACAAGGTAAGTTCGTAGGCAAGTGGCCAAGAAGCAAAAAGGCAAGGTTTAAGAGACCAAGGTTGAGAGCAAGGGTCCAAGAGACCAAGGTTGAGAGCAAGGGTTCAAGAGACCAAGGTTGAGAGCAAGGGCTCAAGAGACCAAAGTTGAGAACAAGAAGGTTCAAGAGACTGTGTAAAGGTGAGGACATCAATTCAAGGGGAGATCAAGGATTGATAAAATTAGCACAATGATCTCTAGAAGGGGAAGAGAGTGTTAGACTCAAGAGATGACATGCAGGAGATGGTTGAACCACACCCTAAGAGAGATGATTAGGAAGTAATCCTCAACCATGGCTTTTCAGGCAAGTGGTTAGCCCATCATACTCCTAGCCGTTAGGTCATGAGTTCAATTCCCATAGTGTACATGCCTCTTGTAAATTTCTTGAGGAGAAATGTATGAATTCTATATATGTCTCCCATCATAAACCTTTCTAGGGTTATCTCAAAGCTTATAATCTTTTGTTTAGTTCATATTTCCACCCATTGATTGAGTAAAAACTATTTAAAACTTATTTTGAAAAGGGAATGTTTTGCGACATAAATTATTTCCATTTTCTAAGTCCAACCTTGAGACATTTGTGAACTTTTGTGGTTGGTTTGATTTTTTTGTTGTAGGAAATCTCATCACACCATATTGAGTCCACCATGGGAGAAGGATTTAAATGAATCTTCTTTGGCATGAAAAAATGCTTTTTGGCCTCCATCCAAGCATACCAAAGTTCGGAAAGTTTCCAAACATAGTACTACCAACAAGTTGAAAGGAAAAGGGAGAGACAATGATATCCCAAAGTGAGTAGTTTTTATTTTTTCTAACTCTTCTATCCCTACAAATAAAACATGCCAATATGTCTTTTTAGGAGGTAGAAATAAAATCTTCACTATCATTTGACAATCCATTTGGCATCAATATTTATTTCTATTTTAGGATACTTTGAGTTAGAAAATTAGTAAATATTTTAGGAAACTTTATTTCTTTATGGAAAGAATATCTGAACCTCGATTATTATTACTTGTTTAAGTTCATTTTTTATAGGAATGCAAGAAGAAAGAAAATAAGTTGGATTAGAAGAATGTAGTGGTTGAACACAAAAGTTCAACTAGATAAATTGGGCCTAAATTTATTTACTACTCAATCCTATCAATTTAGCAAGGATTATAAAAAGTTTACCATCCTCAAAGATAGTGCACCCAACTTTTTTGACATAATTAGGGATAGACGCATTTCGAAATCTCAACCTTGTTTCATTTTAGTGCACCTTTGATCCACTAGCCAAAAAAAAAAGAAACATGCATAGGAGCTAGTTCACGTTTCCCCTCTTTGATCAGATCCCCGCTATCGTACATATTCCCATAACACTAAGGGCTACTTATCTTTGTACATTCTATGATTAGTAATACACTTTGTGTTGTGGTCCTAAGATTCTTCTTGTTCCTTGTGTTGTTTTTGTGTTTTCTTGATCCCCAAACTCCAACAATTGGCATCAAAGTAGGTCATTGCTTCATGAGATGTGTCATTGTCACACCCTTGCTCACTAGCTCATATCACTACAAGAATTGATGAGCATATTCATAATAGTGTATACTTATAAAACATATCCTAGATAATTTTGTTTAGCTCAAAAATTAATTCGAGCTCATTTCAACCTCCAAATGCACTATCATAGCAACCACATCAACATTTTTGTCCTTTTGTGCCAAACATAGATACAATTTTTGTTTGTGAATATAAGCTCTAAAACTCTACTATAGGTTTAAAAGAGCTCCATTTGGTAATTTTGTTCAAGTTTTTTGAGAAACAATCAATTAACAACATTAAGATACAACCATAGATTGTAACAAGTCTCTTAATCTTCAATCACAATCCCACACACAATAACAAAATTTGAAACAACGAAATATAAGAGAGCAAAACATTCGTATAACAGAGTATGCACAAAACAAGAAGAGAGAGAGAGAGAGAGAGAGAGAGAGAGAGAGAGTTTTATCATATTTCCAAATACACAAGCAATTCTGATCTGCATTACAAAATCTCTCAAATAGCTTCAATGAGAAGCCTCATCCACCCGACCACCCTCGAGCTGATCTCAATCTCAATCGCAATCGCAATCGCAATCTCAATCCTAATCCCAATCTCAATCACGAAAATGAAAAATGGTTGTGATCAATGAAAAAGTGCCTTGGCGGTCCTAGTGTGTTCACACACATCACTACCTAAATATATCAACAGAAGGTAGCTTAGAAGTTAGGTATCTCTAGCAAGAATATGCCTATATTTATCTCAGTGAAATGATGTTATACCTGTGGAGGAGATCATATAGACAATATTTGTATAATTATGGCACATCCTCAAGGGAAACCTAGCGGCCAATATTGCACAACAGAAAGGAGGTACACTAACCACTCTGCACAAGATTGGCCATATAACAAGCAAGTGGTTAGACAACACTACCCTAAGCCATATCAACAATAAGGAAGAAACCCAAACTCGTATCCACCACAACAATACTTTAGGCCTTAGCAACACTATTATCCACCCTATCAAGCTCAAGAAAGATCTCAATCAGTGTTAGTTCAACAACCTCCATCTCCAGCCAATGTGATCCAAGTGAAGCATGTAGTTGCCAAAATTTGAATAGGGCCTTAGTGCTGACATCACCATTGATTTTAGAAAGTGACCTGAATAATCGCAGTTTTGACTCGACTCATGTCGATAGTCCATAGGCTTACTATATGGAGTCACCAGAGTATAACAAGACTTACCCTTACGAATACCCTAATGAACCTAGTTGGGAGCTAGAATACTCTAATGTCATGTATGCAGACCCTAAATCTAGGCCCCAACTGAGATAGATAAGACCCCCATCACCTAGAGGACCATGCTACAGATGCCAGGGACATCACTTCATGTCATTGATATAACCATTGGGTTTTGCATAAAGCCGTTGATGTTGATAAAGAGGGTCATGGTGAGGTTTTCTTAACTGGAAGACACCCAGATGTTGGGGTCTCTTTGATGATGCAGGTGGAAGACTTACCTAGCCTCACTGTAAGAGATGCATACTCGTTGTTCATAGGTGCTCGATAAGCCTAGTTGGGTTCTTTTGGTTAACCAATTATATACAGTGGAGTCAGTGATACTATGAAAGTTTAAGTTTTATGAGATTTTGACACCATTAGTATGTTAATACACATTGGTGTGAACACATTCATTCTCACATAATCCTTTTGGTTGGTCATTACTATTCATTAATCCATTTTTTGGGAAGACTTTATTGATTTTTTCCCAAAATATGACACTTGGTGGTGTTTGGACTCTTCTAGCTCAACTATCAATTCTCTATCATCATCGCATTAGAGATCTCACGCATGTCTAGTGGATCAAGGTCTAATGCTAGTGTTCTGAGGAGGAGCTATAACTTGCAAGGCAAGACCATTTTGAGATGTGAAAATTTGATGGCACAAAATTTGCTCTACGATAGAATCAAATTAAAGATATGTTGATTCAGAGGAGGCAATGGAAGCTAGAAAATGGAATCTCAAAGCTTATGAATGGGTCAAAAGACAATTTTATTGGCCAAGTGTACATAAAGATGTACATGACTACGTACTCAAATGTACTAAAATGTCAAGTAAATACGAGATAGGAGGCTTGTTACATCCTTTGGAAATTTCAAATGGTAAATATGATAGTATTTCCATGGACTTTATCACGGGCTTCTCTTGAATCCAGAGAGGACATGATGCAATTTGGGTTATAGTTTATTGTTTGAACAAAATGGCCCATTTCATTCCTACCCAAATTTCAGTCAAAACTCCAAAATTAGCTCACATATGGCTATGGAACAAGCATGGAGATGAACAGTCGTTGTGGAGTTCATGAGAACATGTCCTAAGATAAAGATCACTTCATGAGAACACGTCCTAAGATAGTGATATCGAAATTGCCTATATAAGCCTTCAAGTGGATAGAGTACAAGGAAACTTATGTGTGCATGGCAAAGTATTGAGAACCCTTTTCATACCTTCAAGTAAACTAAAAAGAGGCTGGTGTGTCCATGTCATATTGTGGCCAAATAAAAAGGGGCTATGTAATGAACACGAATTGATGATGCCTTTGGTGGGAATTTGTCCCTAGTAGTTCTACGTTTTATTAGAAATGTGAGTATAAGCGCATAGGAACAATAGTGGAATGAGGTAAAATTGTTGGTTTCCAAGATCTCTATCATAGTTAGAACATTGGATCCAAGTTGTGTTAAAATGAAAGAGAAAAAAAAAACATGCCGACATCACAATTTCTCTAAATAAAAATGGGACTTAGTGATGAACTTGTATTGAAAGTGGTTTTGCATATAAAATTTCCACTACTAGCTACGCACTTTGTGGGAAATGTATCATTGTTTCCACCCACTCTTCTCTAGCTTGGTTCAATATATGTACACTGTTCGCCAGGTTGGTTCAAACACGAAAAGGGAATTGGGTCCGTGGCACATTTTGAAGAATAAAGGCAACGTACACCTTCCAAAAACCAACTTCGAGGTGAGTCGGAGAGAGTGCAAGAGAAGTGCCCACTTCCTTCAAGGTAAGTGGGAGAGGGAAAGAATTGAGCCCATGGGACACTATGTAGATAAGAAAAATAAAGGATGAAGAAGGATGTAAATGATAGAAATGTTGGTTGGACTAAGTAATGAACATGAAGTAGCTATAACAAATGTTTTGGTCCAAGGACCGTACTAGAAATGGACTTGTAAAATTGTTGTCAATGATCCTTGTACCCTAAATTAAGATCCCGAGAGCTTGGTCCTTCTAAAGAAATAAGAAATGCATGTCTTGTATAAAATAAGGTGAATATCGAAAAGCAAATCGGCGAATGAACATGGAAGGGTAGCCAACAAAGAGGATGGAGATGACGGGCATCGATCCCGCTGCCTATCGCATGCGAAGCGATCGCTCTACCATTTGAGCTACATCCCCGATTAAAAGAAATTAAACAATTTTTATTTTTATTCTTTTTTTTTCGTCTTGTTTCTTCCCCCTCTCCCTCGCCCCCTCTCTCTATCTTTCTCTTTCTCTCACACATCTCCTCTGCATACCCCTCTCTCTCTCTCTCTCTCTCTCTGTTTCTCTCCCCCCTGTGCAGCATAGTGGTGTTAGCTGCTTATCTCCCTTTGATTACGGGCTTTGAATCATGGATTGTACAACATACATGTCAATGAAGGTTTACATTGAATAGAGATTTCATCTTGAAGATAAAATAGTGGTATTGATCTTTTGAGATTGGACTGCCAAATGCATGAAGGATTGAACTTCTATCATAACAAGGTACCAGCTTTATTTACCTCTTTTGTTTTTTTTATCCCTTCACATAACTCACTTGTGTCAAGAGGATCTTATCAGCCTTAAAATCAGCAATATGCTTCTCATTAGGACCATTGACCAACATGTAATCAACATAAAAAACAATTATCACAAGCACATCATTTACACACTTAAGATATAAGGTTCTCTCAATTGGAATGTTCTCAAAACCATGTGCAATCAGTTAGGCATGTATCTTTTCATACCAGGCACGTGGTGCTTGCTTCAAACCATATAATGTCTTTCTCAACCTAAACACTTTGTTTTCATGCCCTTTCTACACAAAACCATGGGGGTGAAAAACATACACTTCTTCATGTAAGTCACCATTCAATAATGCAATTTTAATGTCCAACTGATGTACATTCCAACCATGATGGGCTGCAGGTGCATAGATGCTACAAACAAGAGTCATTCGACATGTGGGTGCAAATGTCTCATCAAAATCAATACCTCTTTCTTGAGCATAACCTTTTGTAATTAGCCTAGATTTATCACATTTACGTTTCAGCTTGTATACACATTTAGTGCCAATGGCTCTTTTTCTAAGAGGCAAATCACATAAAGACCAAATATAATAGCATCATATTCTAAATGCATAGTAGCCATCCAATTTTTTGAATTTTGTGCTTCATCAAAAGAAATAGGTTCATTTGTATCATAAAGACTAGAGGTAGCCATAGCATAGCCAAGTGATGCAAAAGAAGCACTATAAGAGCCTGACAAGTATGATATGACATAGTTGCATCTAATTTGTTATCTTGCAAAATCTACACCAGCCAGTTAGGCATAGTTTTTGCATCTAGTATATCAGCCCTCTCATCAACAAGTGCATAATGTAAATGTGCATCAGAAATGGAATGATCTACATCATCATGTGAAACCTCTAAAGGTTGAGAAATTTCCTCATTTGGACCAACACTTGATTGTGCACCTATAAAGAGGCAACAAAGTGTCATACACATCTTTGGAGCTAATTGATGTCCCCTTAGTACATGAAAGTAATGGTTGAATTTCATCTTTCCCCCAAAAAAAACCAAGGATAAACATAATGTCTTTAGTATGTGGATTATACAAATGATATCCTATGCTTTCATAACTGTACCCAACAAAAATACATTTGACTAATTTATCATCCAACTTTTTGCATTGTTGTTCAGGAACTAATGCATATGCCAGAAAACCAAAGACATGCAAATGAGAAACAAATGGCTTGCAATCATGCCAAGCCTCATATGGAGAGATATATTGCAGTACTTTGGTGGGACACTTGTTAAATACATATACTGCACACATAACAACCTCAAACAAGAAGCTATGTGGCAAAGCGTAACTTTTGATCATACACCTCACCATCTCCATGAGTGACATGTTCTTCCTTTGGTGTATATGGCATTGTACACTGATGTTTTATCCCATGTTCAACCAGAAATGCGTTAAAATCAAAAGACATGTATTCCCCACCTTGACTAGAATGGAGGGTGCCCATTTTGCATGCTGACATATTTTTAGCCAAAACTAGAAACTGTTTGAAGCACGTTAACACTTTGGACTTTGCTTTCAATTGATACACCCATGCATGCTTGGAAAAATCATCAATAAAAATTCATGAAGTAAATGTAGCTCCCTAAAGAAGGTTTCTGTATAGGACCACAAACATCACTATGAACAAGCTCCAATTTTTGAGTAGCTCGTACTGAAACATCTTTTAGGAAGGAGAAATGCTACATTTTGCCCAAAATAGATCCTTTAGAGACATTTTTACGAGGTGTCCCAAGTTTGGGCAGAGAGGACACCATTTTAGATTGCTATAGGTGTAGCAAACTAGCAAAATTCAGATGACCAAAGTGTGCATGCCAAAGCTTTGCATATGAGATAGCACGAGAATATTGAACTGCACATGCTGAATCATTCATAGATTTTGCATAATATATGAGCTTAAACATTCCACAACATAAAATACGAGAACCAATAATAACATTCCCACTTGAAAGATCATGAATTTTACATCTATCATCAACAAATTTGACAATGAAGCCAATCTTGGCTAATGCTGAAAATGTCAATAGATTTTTATTGATTCCTTGCACAAATAAAGCATAACAATGTGAAAGAACTACTATCAACAATAGTCAAAATGATCTTTCCAAATCCCATGAGTGGATAAGATGAGTTGTTGGTGCATGTGACAGTATTCCCTATATGGGCAAGCTCAAGTGGTGACAAAACTGCATTGCAAGGTAATACACTTAGTTGGCCCACTGTCAAAGAGCTAAACATCTGAGTCTACTACAAATATACACTATTCATGAGAAGATGGATCATAACTGCAAACAATAGTAAACACCCATTCTTCATTCTACACAAGATTAGCAGACTCTGTTTTAGGTGTTGAGGCCTCTACAAGAACCATTCTGGCCTCTTTTTTCTTTGCCTCTTTTGCAAACAATTTTGAACAACTCTTTATGACATGATCATTTCCTTTAAATTATTTGCAAAACAGTTTCTGCTTTTCTATTTTCTTCTCGTTTTTGTCTTCCTTTTTTGACTCTACAAAATTAGCAGATTTTTGCTTACTAATAGAT
Organism: Ceratopteris richardii; assembly: GCA_020310875.1. NCBI lineage: Eukaryota > Viridiplantae > Streptophyta > Polypodiopsida > Polypodiales > Pteridaceae > Ceratopteris > Ceratopteris richardii. The sequence continues at coordinate 76,662,458 of CM035406.1, read as the reverse complement.
GAGATCGATTTACCTTTTCCCTTCTAACTAGCTAAGAAAGCCTGATTTGCAACATGCATAATGGACTTTTTTGCTAAATTGGTCTTCCTACAACAAAATAGAGACTAACTCCTTAAATACTAAGGCATTTGGATTGCCTTTCATCATCAACTGAAGAGTAGAATCAAAACTCTGATATGAATACGGAAGACCATTAAGAACGGTCTGCACAAGTGAACTATCATGCAAGAATTCATTTGTAGAAATCAACTAAACCTTGAAATCTTTTATCTTTGTCAAAAAATTATCCATGGAATCTCCTTCATTCATATGTTCACTCTCCAACTATTTTCGGAGGTAAGTAACATGAGCCTTGTTTCTTGCCTGGTAAAAATAGTATGTGTATCCCAAGCATCCTTTGTTGTTTTGCAAGAGGGAATATGAGGGATAATGGCATGTTTGATAGATTAAGATATTAATGCATGTGCATGAGCATCCCTACCATCCCAATGAAGCTATTGTGTAGTAGGTGCAATAGGAACCACAATAGGAATAGGAATTTGAAGATTGTCATCTTCAATGCCATCTACATCACCTTCATTTACTATATTTGTAGGTGTAGTAGGTCATTTTTCAATGCCTTGTACAATATTCCACAATCCTTTTGCAACCAATACATGACGCATCATATATGCCCATAATGAGTGATTGGTACCATCCAACTTGTCCTCAACAACCAACATATGGAATACATCATTGCTTTCAGCCATGGCCACTAACTAAAATACCCTCATGCAAAAAAATTATTGTATCTCAAAAAGTTGAACAAAACTACCCTGTCCAACTCTATTATACTTGTAGCAAAATGTGAGATGATTGTACTAATGAGTAGAAACCTATATGTATGTTTGGAACAAAAGGATAAAATTGCCTACACAAGCATTGTGATAGTGCATTCAGAGACTAAAACGAGCTCATATCAAAATTTTGGCACCACATAGCAAAGCTGTTTTGAACTCTTAATCATCCTGAGTATGCTCACCAAATTTCGTGCGATTTTGAGATTGTGACTAGAGGGGTGTTGAGGATGCCCTAGATGAAGCGACGACGTGCTCAGATACCAATTGTTGGAGTTTGATGTCTATGAAAGCATGTGAACAAAACAAGGAAGAAGAAGAAGCTTGGAGCATGACACACAATATTGAATGTATTACCAAGTGAATGTACAAAGATAAGTGACCTGTGAGGGTCATAGATGTATATACAAGCCGGGGAAAAGAAAATCCTAAAGAGGGGAAAAAGTGTCCCGGTGGTCCTAAGTGTGTTTACACACATCACTATCAAAATATATCAACAGGTGGTAATTTTGATCCATTTGCCACCATGGATCTTGATTTGATGAGGTTCTTGAGTTTTGGTCCTTCTCTCTTCTTGTTATAGCGTTTGAGGTCCATTGTTGGTATCATTTGGTAGGGTCCTCCTCTTGATGTTGTAGCCTTCTTTGTCCCTCTTGTTTGCTGGTTGTATGATCCCTTCAAGTATCTTTGTTGTAGAAGCCTTTGATGTTGCTTTGGGTGCACTTTAAGTGCCCTATTCATGAGAGAGTAGAGGATTTGTTCTTTGGGAGTAAGATAATGTGAGAGAGACTGTTTATGAAAACCATAGGGAAGTTCTTGCCACTCCTTTGGGTGACGAGGATAAGTTACAAAATTTGAGGATAGAGGATAAGTTACAAAATTTGCTTCATGCGTAACGAGTCCAGACTCAAATTTCATCCATAAACTACAATTAAGAAAATTTATGCATGTTTCTAACATCCCATGGAAGTGTACAAATAAGGTCGAAAAATAAGGCAATTGATTTGTGAGTGAAGCTCATTACAAAGGTGAAGGGATCCAAATGAATAGGTTTGCAAAAGGAAGCTCAATATGGCTGGCATCCATCTCTCACTATACCTGATTATTATAATAGTAATATTGTGCCTCGTTGGATGAACATTGATAGTCAAAGTCAAAAGTCCGATTCATGGCTAGGATTGAAGCTTTAATCCATCATGATATGTATTTTTTGGTCCAGTATTTCATCTTTTATGCAGTTTTATTGCATATATCCCATGCAAGAATAAGTTCTAACCACTTGGCAACTAGTAAATTTACCTTCTCATCAATTCCATATTTGAGTGTAGAAAGGGTTGGGGTAAGGATTTTGTTTCATGCATGCAAAGGAGGACAGCGCAAGAGTACAAATACCTCTTTTTTCCAAGGTTTTCAAGATTCTCATTGTTGACCTTCCTCCTTCCAAACTTGTTAACACTAGTGTTCTACAAAACAAGACACTATAGTGTCCCTTTTTCTAACAAATAAAAAAACACGCATAATAATTAAATAAAGTTATGGAAAAAATTCAATTCCCATAAAGAATTATACTTAAATGATCTAGAAAATATATATTAAAACAGCATTTTTTGATTACTCAAAATGTAGAAGTGATTAAATATGGTTTAAAAAATTTGTTTATCTATAGGCTTGTATATGAGAAGAAGGAAATATCTCCATAGAAAACATTTTCCTCATATTGGAATATTTTCTCTAACGTTAATTTAAATTCATATAATTAAGACAAGTCTTGGGAATTAGAAAAATCATTTTTATAATAAAAAATTTACTACAATATAAGGTGCTCTTTACATAGTTATGCATTGTAAGATCTTTTTACATGATATCTATGCATAAAAACATCAAAATGATTGTTGTTTTACTACAATATAAGGTGCTCTTTACATAGTTATGCATTGTAAGATCTTTTTACATGATATCTATGCATAAAAACATCAAAATGATTGTTGTTTTATTCAGAAAACCATCATATAGTATATTACAAATAAGCTACATGTCTTTGAATCAATAATTTTTGTGCCTATCTCACATAACACTAAATATCTCAATGTTTCATTAAATAGCCATATTCACCTCTATCAATAATAAAATTTCATCCTAAAAAAAATAGTTTTTCTCAATGATATAGGTATATAATATCAATCAAAATAATTATATAAACATTATTGAAAACCCCGTAATCTCCAAATTTCAATAGGAAGTGCATTAGGGGATGACAAACCTCAAAATTTGTAACCTTGATCAAGCGTTCAAACACTTTACTATTGAAACATGTCCCCTTGACCTTATCTTCCTTCTTTGACTATGCAACGGTTATAGGCTTTTTCTTACTAGAAGAAGAACTTCCTTCTCCCTTGCCCTTTTGACTAGCAACAAGGATTGATTTGCAACATGCATAATATACATGTTATACCTAGTTTGTTCTTCCTACAACAAAATGTATAAGTCTTAAAAAAGACAAGGCATTTGGATTTCCTTTCATTGTCAATTGAAGACGAGAAGCAAAAATTTGATAAGAATCAAGTAGACCACTAAGAATAATGTTTACAATTGAATTATCTAACAAAAAATTAATATGTAGAAATCAAATCCTCCCTCAAATCTTTTATCTTTGTGAGGAAAATATCCATAGAATCATGCTCATTCATATGCTTACTCTCCAGATGTTCTAGAGGTAAGCAACGTGAGCCTTATTTCTTACCTCACATAGTGCAACAAGAGCATCCCTAGCATGTTTTTGTTGTTTTCCATGACTGAATATGAGGGATAATGGCATGCTTGAATGATAAAGCAATCAAGAGGACTTGAAATAGGAAGTTAAGAAGAAATCAAGCTTGCAATATCATCAACACCATATCCATAAGCTACATTTTGAACATTTGCAGCTATGATAGAAAATATTTCAATAACTTGCACAATATTCCACAAATCCATTTGAAACTAAAACATGCTACATCATGTATGCCCATAATGCGTATTTGGAACCATCCAACTTTTCTTCAACAACCAACATGTAAAACACATCAATGTTTCCATCCATGGTTGGTGTAATATACCATTTTGATTTTCCAAAACAAAAAAAGGATGTGTAGGTAATTATGAAATTTCATGTTTAGGATATTTTGATCATCTTTGCAAAAGTTTTTAGCAATAATTTTTTACATTCTCTCTAGAAAGTTATTGCATGAGATTTGCATGTCAAATTTGAGCATGAATATGTAGGAATTAGAGAAAGTCTTGTATGATAGAAAGGTAGACTGTTGTTAGTAGAAAAACTTTATCTGATTGAAAATTTTGTAGTTCTTGTGTTTTATGTCTTATCTGATTGCATGAAGATAGGTTAACATAGAGATTTTTCATGTTTTTTCATCTCTCTCTAGAATTTCGAATTTGGTAGGGCTCAAAAGTGATATTTGGAAGTAGATTTGGACCTAGGGCATCTCTAACACTGTTGGGCAAATCAAAGAGTTGAACATTTTTGTATCTCAAAAGCTTAAGCTTATTCCTCACTATTTTTTAGTTACAAGGCTTCGAAACGTGCTATTTCTAGGTACTTAAAAAGAGAAGCCTTGATTCATCTTATTCATGGTTGCGGGTTTAGAAAATGCACATTGGTAGGTGGATTGTTTCAGGTGATTGATGTGTGTGTGAGTGCGTTGCAAAGATTGCCTCTATTTTTGTAGGTACGATTCTTGAGGTGGACATGAAAAGTAGACATATGGATAGTTTGGGGTTCCTAGATGAGACATGCAAAAAGATGCTACCTTGGAGCATGCTGATTCTAGGAGCGCATGCCTAGAAAGGTTGATTGGTGATGTATTTTTGAAGGGGAGATCTAGACATGAAGATTGAGAGCTAGGGATATAGATTATGGTCGTGCGTAGATCACGATCATTTTTCATTTCCCTGATTGAGATTGGGATTGGGATTAAGATTGCGATTGCGATTGAGATTGAGATTAGCTCAGGGGTGGTCAGGTGGATAAGGCTTCTCATTGAAGCTATTTGAGAGATTTTGTAACACATATTAGAATTTCTTGTAAATTTGGATAAATAATAAAACTCTCTCTCTCTCTCTCTTTTTGTTTTATGCATACTCTATTTTGCTTTCTTATATCTTGTTGTGCCCAATTTTGTTCTTCTATGTGGGATTGTGATTGAAGATTGAGAAACTTGTAACAATTGATATTAGAGTGGAGTTGGAATCTGGGACAAGATGCAGGCTTTCAAGAAGAAGATAGAAGAGCAAGAGGAGGTTATCCATAAACTGAATGCGGAATCACATAAAGAAAGATCCAACAAACAAAAAGAGGACACTACAAATATTTTCATGGACCTCAATGATCAAGGTGGTAATGGTGTGGGAACATCGAATGCACATAGAGCTAGATAACAACGTGAATCCAAAGATGATGATGATGTGGGTGAGTCTACACTTAAGCAAGTGCTTAAAAGAGAAAGAATAATTGAATTTGATGGTGAGAAGAAAATTGGAGAGGATCTTGAAACATGGATCATAGAGCTCGACCATTTCTTTGATCTACGCATATTTAGCAAGGAATCAAAAGAAAGGTGGCAATTCTAAATCCGTGGGGAGTTGCCAAACTGTGGTGGAAATCATATGTGCAGACAAGGGCACGTGAATGACCGACTCTCTAGAAAGAGTTTCAAGAGCAAGTAGAGAATCGTTATTGTTATCCACATTATTGGATGGAAAAGAAAATGGAATTCTACTCCTTCAAGCAACAAGAGGATGTTTCTATTGAACACTATAATGAGAAATTTCTGCCTTTACATAAGTATGCATTAAAATTTTCTAGAGCTGCCCTAAAGAGTGAATTTATTGAGCGTTTGCGAGAAGAGCTTCACTATCAAATAAAGGGGTCTAGATGTTTCTTGATGTGGTTGCAAAAGTAGAAAAATTCGAGAAGATGGAGAAGTCACTATGAAAAAGGCATCCAAATCAAGGTTTATCTCAACAAGACATCGACCCTTGAGAACTATTTCAACAAGTCAAAATGGGCATAGATAGAATAATTTTAATATGATCAAGGAGGAGAAAATAAGACGAAGTAGATTGATACATGTAAGAAGTGAGAACTTGTGCATTGGCAACATGATTATGATTTCTTTGAGAGGGCTAAAAGATTGGGACTTTGCTTTCAATTTGCAGAATATGAATATCGCACTTTTGAATGCCCATACAAGGCCATCAACCATTCTATGCAGGCAAAGATAGCTAACTTACAAGACGAAAACACAATGATTGAGGACATGGATTATCAAGGCAAGTGTTCTAACCATAGTCTTCAATGCATAACTACTTCTTCTCATTCAAACACAATGATTGAGGAAGTGGATGATCAAGGTAAGTGTTCTAACCCTATTCTGCAATGCATGATAACTTCTTCTCATTCAAGGTTAGTTTCTTGATTGATTCAGATAGTACAAATGTTTTTTTTTTTTTTGCATAGGTTGGTAGAGGCTTTAGGATTGCATATTGAGATGCATACCAAAAGACATGTACAATGTTGATATATTTAGGTAGTGATGTGTGTGAACACATTAGGACCATCGGGGCACTTTTTTCCCTCTTTAGGAGGTTTTTTTCCCTTGACTTGTATGTATGCATAAAGCCCTAACAAGTTACTTATCTTTGTACATTCTAGTGGTAATACATTCAGTATTGTGTGTTGTGCCCCAAGCTTCTCCTTCCTTGTGTTGTTTGCCTGCTTCTGCAGACCTCAAACTCTAACAATTGTTATCAAAGCAGGTCGTCCCTTCATCTAAGGCATTGTCGACACCCCTCCGGTCACACTCCTAGAATCGCCTCCGAACGCACTATTGCAGTGCTTGTGTAGGCTATTTTGTCTTTTTGTGCCAAAGACATATACTATTGATATATTTAGGTAGTGATGTGTGTGAACACTCTACGACCGTCAGGGCACTTTTTTCCCTCTTTAGGAGCTTTTTTTCCCCTGGCTTGTATATGCACGTATTGGCTTAATGGGATACTTATCTTTGCACATTCTACTGGTAATACATTCAACATTGCGTGTTGTGCTCCAAGCTTCTTCTTCTTCCTTTTGTTGTTCGCGTGCTTCCGCAGATGTCTAACTCCAACAATTGGTATTAGCAGGTCGCCGCTTCACCTAGGGCGTTGTCTACACCTCTCCGATTGCAGTCTCAGAATCGCATGAAATTTGGTAAGCATACTGTTGAGGATACAGGAATCTTGAAGATATATAGTTAATCTAAATTCTAAAATTCTGCTAATTTGGAGCAATCCGATTGTTGTCGAATCAGATTTCTTCTAACTCGGATGTTGCTTACTCGGATTTTTAACAGACAGTTATATTTTAATTGAGCGCCGACTTCGCGAGGAGTGAGCAGTTATGTTTTGGTTCGCGCGAGCAAAAGAAAAGGGAGAAGAAGAAAGCAGGGGTGGAAGAAGAAAGAAGAAGTAGAAGAAATAGAAGAGAGATTCTTCATTCTTGTAATAGTGCAGATACATATTTGAGTCAATCCGGATCAATCATGTAATGGTTTACTATTGTATTACCCGAATGTTCTCATGAACTCTTTCTATCTTGTAAGGCCTGTTTTAGAAGACTCGTAATGATGATTTTTGCCTAAGTCTATTTAGAGCAAGCATAAAACTCTATCTATTGTAGGTCATAATCTTTAAAATTATACTCTATCTCAGCAGAGCAGTGATAGATATGAAATTTGCTAGAAGTCAATTCTCTATGTGTAGCAGACTAGTGCTGAGAACTTGGTTTACCATAGTCAAGTAATTGATGTGTTGTATGTGAACCCCAACACTTTGGCGATCCTACTGTGTTGCTAATGCAGCAAGACATGCATGAAAGAATGAAAAAGACGATTTGGTAAAGTGTATTTTACAAGAGCACAAGCAAGGGAAGCTAACATGGAGTCATCCTCAGAATTTTATGATTGGTATGAAGCAGAGGAGGAAGCCGATCTGGACACTGTAGAGGAGGAAGGAGAAACAGGTGCAGCAGAGGCAAGGTTAGTGGGCGATATACTTGGAGCGCTATTCCTAACAGAAGCAACTGTAGGGGTAAGAAGACGGCTCCAGTTTGACCCACTTGCAGGGGGGACCAGTCAAAGAACTAGGCGTACACCTCAACCACAGCCAATGGCGCAACCACCTCCCAATCCTAAAGTCGAATCAACATATTTCAGAGGAGGCTCTAAAGAAGATGTTGATTGTTGTGTTGCCCAGTTTGAAATTAAATGGACGGCAAACGGTTATCAGGCAGTATATGGTGATGCCGTTAAGCTTCAACAATTTGCAGCTACCTTGGAAGGACGAGCAATGAGCTGGTTCAGTCAATATGGTATAGCTCATTTTGTTGGGTGTGTGTAGAAGTGTGAGAGACACACAAGAAGCACACACAAGGAGCACAAACGCAGCAAGACACACGGAGAAGACGATGGCTGGAATAGCTCCCTCTATTGATCGATGAACTAAACTGAAGTAGGAGCTGAATAATATCCATAAGTACAAAGTACCACCACATATGAGAGTATCAGGTATGTGGTAACATGGGGAAAAAACCTCTAGCCAGCACTAGAGTAAAAAGTGCCCATGTATAGGGAAAAGGTTCACATCAAAGCTACTCGAGGAACACATAAATGTAACAAACCCCCTTGGAGCGAATGATGTGAACACATACAGGGAGTGACAGATCAGCCCCCACAAGGTAATAGGCCTAAAGCTTTGCAAAAAGCTTCAAACTTTTCCCGTGGAAGAGCTTTGGTGAATATGTCTGCCACATTATCTTGTGTAGGCACATATACCAAATCAATATCTCTTGCATGAAGGCGCTCTCTCACATAGTGATAATGCACCTCAATATGTTTGGTCCGTGCATGAAACACTGGGTTTCATGCAATAGCCAAAGCACTCTGACTATCTATGAGAATATGTGTAGCAACATCAACTCCATGCAAAGATCCATCAATACGCATCTCAGCCATATACACTCCACTGTAGCTGTGAAAACTACCCTGTACTCAGCTTCACAACTCGATGTCGCCATTGTAGGTTGCTTCTTACTCAACCAAGATATGCATGAGTCTCCAAGGAAAACGCAATTACCACTGGACACACGAGTATCATAACAACCAGCCCAATCACTATCTGTAAAAGCATGCAAGCATGGCTGAACATCTTTGCCATAAAAGAGACCTAAGCTCAAAGTGCCTCGAAGATATCTAAACACACATTTCACCACTTGCCAATGCTTAGTGCCAGGGCTATGCATGAATCGACTCAACTGGGAAACTGCATACTGTATATCCGGCCTTGTGTTGCATGCATATATAAGACATCCCACAGCTTGCTGATAAAGAGAAGTACCAAATGCATCACTGGAATCCTCAACCGAGAACCTGAATCCTCTCTCAACTGGCGTGGAAACTGGCTTACAATCCTCAAAGTCAAAACGCTGAAGTAGTTTCTCAACATACTTTGCTTGATGCATAACAATTCCCCCCTCAACGGATACAAACTGGATGCCAAGATAGTAGCTCAAAAGACCAAGATAAGTGACATCAAAAGTATGCTGCAAATCAGCCATAAGAATGTCAAGTTTTGCATCACATGACCCAGTCAAGAGTATGTCATCAACATAAAGAACAAGCACTATAAGATCAACCCCATTTTTGCGTACATAGAGTGTGCTTTCAATCGGACTACATGTGAAGCCAAGAGCAATCAAGTGCTTATGTATTTTGTCATACCATGCACGTGGAGCTTGCTTGAGACCATACAAGGCTTTATGCAAGCGACAAACCATATGCTCTTTCCCTTTCATAGCAAATCCAGGAGGTTGCTTCACATAAACCTCTTCTTGCAAATCTCCATTCAAGAAGACTGTTTTTATGTCCAACTGATGCACTTTCCAACCTCAATGGGCAGCCAATGCAACCACGGTACGAATGGTAGTCATGCGTGAAGTAGGTGCAAAAGTTTCCTCATAGTCAATGCCATATTGTTGCGCATATCCTTTGGCAACCAATTTAGCTTTGTGGCGATCAATGCTACCATCAAATTTTCTCTTAATCTTATAAACCCACTTTGTACCAATGGAATTCTTTCCTTTTGGCAATTCACATAACTCCCAAGTACCATTCCTATGTATGGAATCCATTTCTGATTGCATAGCACTCATCCATTGTGGATCGTCACATGCATCTTCAAAAGAAAGTGGCTCTTCATTACATGCTGTAGCAATAAGAGAACAATCCACAAAATTACTTGATGCATGGTGAGAGCTTGATCTTGTTCTACCAAGTAAAGGTGCACTCAATTTGCTGTCCTCCAAAGTTTGTTTCAACCACTTTGGCATAGATTGTGCACTCTTGATAGACATGCGTTCATTATGTAAAACATCTTCAATATGTACATCATGCGTGGGCTGAATTTCGTGCTCAGTTTCAGCCATATTTGGACGCAAATGTTCAACCATATGTGGCTGAAAATTCCCAACAGTTTTGGCAATTTTTGGATGAATTTTTTCAGCCATATTTGGCTGGAAATTCTCTGCATTTTCAGCCCTATTTGGCTGGAATTTTTCAGCCCTTTGAACCTCAGTTGGCTGGTCTACATGGCCATAGTCAAGCGCACCATTTTGGAACAAAGGCATGAGTGTATCGAACACATCTTGTGAGCTAAATGTTGGCAGTTTTTTGCATTCAAGTAGAGGGAAAACTGAATTTTCAGCAAATACCACATCCCTTACTTTCAGCACTATAACCAACAAATATACATTTCTTTGCCTTGTCATCAAGTTTGTGACGTTGTTGTGATGGCACAAGAGCATATGCCAAACAACCAAACACACGCATATGACTAACGATAGGCTTATGACCATTCCAAGCCTCATAAGGAGTGATGAATCTCAATGCTTTTGTAGGGTAGCGATTCAACACATAATTTGCACACATGATCGCTTCCATCCAAAACTTATGAGGAAGATGCTTTCCTTTAACCATACATCGTGCCATTTCAAGTAGAGTTCTATTTTTACGCTCGGGAACACCATTTTGTTGAGGTGTATATGGCACCCTACATTGGTGTGAAATACCTCTTTCACGAAGAAAAGCATTAAACTCATGTGACATGTATTCACCACCACGATCCGTGTGTAGAGTCAAAAGCTTTTGTGAAGAAAAATTTTCAGCCATAGCTAAAAATGCTTTGAAGCAAGAAAATACCTCATTCTTTGCTTTCATAGGATACACCCATGTATGGCGAGTAGCATCATCAATGAAGGTAACAAAATATACATGCTTCTCAAAAGATGGACTCTTGACGGGACCACATACATCACTATGAACAAGTTGCAATTTTCTTGTAGTGTGTGTGTGACTATCTTTTGGAAAAGAAGCACGATGCATTTTTCCAAGAATGCAACCTTCACATGCATGCTTTTCAATGGACTCAAGTGTAGGCAAGCCAATAACCATGTCCTTCTTTTGCAAGTAGAGCAAACTATTGAAGTTTAAATGACCAAAACGAGCATGCCAAAGCTCCATTTCAGCCATGGAAGAAGTATGAGCAACTAAGGCATTCGAGGCAACCTCTTGTATGTATCCATGCGATACAAACCATTACATAATGTACCGGACATCACAATAACATCGCCATTGCTGAAATCATGAACCATACACTTATCATCAACAAAGTGTACATGAAGTCCAACTTTGGCAATCAACGGAACTGAAATTAAGTTCTTCTTGATACCGGGCACATACAATGCATTTTTCAAGAGAATCACACCTCCATTTGCAGCCGTAAGCTCAATTTCTCCTACTCCAATGATAGGATAAGAGGCATTGTTTGCACACACAACATGTCCTCCTTTAGGTGCATCTTTCAAAGAGGCAAAAAATCTTTTGCATGATGTTATGTGCTTTGAAGCACCACTATCAAAGAACCAATCCGAATCAACCTCACTCACAACCATACATTTAGAATGTAAAGAAGCATCATAATGACATGTAACAACACATGCCCAAAAATCTTGAGCCATGTTAGCTTCATCATTCTTTGCATTTGCTGAATTTCCAGCAATAGACATGCCGGATTCCTTCTTCTTTTCATTGCGTTTAGCAAGCTTTCTACACTCATCAATAGTATGACCAGCCTTCCGGCAATATTTGCATCTCTTCTTCTTTTGCAAATCACCATAGTTAGAGGAATGAGTGGAAGAGGAAGCTTGAGGCTTTGGTTTTGATGAACCAAAAGCTGAACCATACTTGCTTTTCCCCTTTTGTGAGATAGCAAGTGCTTGCGTTCCTTCAATCAAGCCACTCCTATTCACTCTAGATTGCTCTTCTTGCAAAAGAAGAGACACAACCTCATCAAATGCATACATATTAGGATTTCCTTTTGCAACCAAACGAAGTGTAGTAGCAAAGCTTTGAAACGATTCCGGTAATCCTTTCAACAATGTAGAAATGAGTGATGCATCCGGAATGATCTCATCTATGTTTGCCAATTGCTCTTTCAAGTCCTTGATGCGTGTCACATACACATCCACTGACTCATTTTCAGCCATAGATGCATCCTCAAGTTGCTTCCTCAAGTATGCAACACGTGCTTCATTACGCACGGCATACAAAGAAGCAAGAGTTTCCCATGCCTGTCGTGATGTAGAACATGACCGAATGTGTGGAACTATATGACGCTTCACTGAAAGCGCAATCAAAGCATGAGCTTGAGCATCTTTTCCATCCCATCTAAGCTGCTCCTGTGTAGGTGGAGAAGGAGAAACCACAGTACTCGAAGAAGAAGCTCCATCTATGACAGTAGACTGTGAAGTAGAAGCACCTGCCGGTCTTCGATCTACATCTGCCACTATGTTCCAAAGTTGTTTTGCAACAAGAATGTGCTTCATCATGTAAGACCACATCGGATAGTTGGTCCCATCAAGCTTATCTTCAGCTTGAAGCATGCCAAACAAGTCATTGCTGCCCGCCATTTCACTAAGGAACAAGAATGTGGCAAAATCTTCACTTCGACGAAAACTGAAATGAGTGCTGAAATTTCAGCTCACAAACTGTCACTCTGATGGCGATTCTGATTGCACGAATGGCTTCGAAATGGGGGTAAAACCCCAGCGCACCTGGTGGAAATGTTTCCGGGCCACTGAAATTCACACTTCTATGCTCCGAAGTCGATTTGCACTGTTAAAGTGCGCGCGTGCCACGACGCGAAAAACCGAAACTTGAGAAGAAGCTGAACCTGCTCTGATACCACTGTTGGCTGTGTGTAGAAGTGCGGGAGACACACAAGAAGCACACACAAGGAGCACAAACGCAGCAAGACACACGGAGAAGACGATGGCTGGAATAGCTCTCTATTGATCGATGAACTAAACTGAAGTAGGAGCTGAATAATATCCCTAAGTACAAAGTACCACCACATATGAGAGTATCAAGTATGTGGTAACATGGGGAAAAAACCTCTAGCCAGCACTAGAGTAAAAAGTGCCCATGTATGGGGAAAAGGTTCACATCAAAGCTACTCGAGGAACACATAAATGTAACACATTTTGCTACATACAATGCATTAAAAATAGCATTTTTGCAGAGATTTAGGAAGGAAAAGACTCCTTCTGATATTTTGAGAAAATTACGAGCGATCATACAGAAAAACATGCTGGTTGAGGATTATGCTCAGAGATTTAGGATACTTGTGGATAGGTTACAGGGGAACGAGAGAACTACTGATGAGATGTTAGCAAGTTACTTTCTAAAACGACTACGAAGTGCTATCAGACACGCATTGGCAAGTGTGGATATTGCTAATGGATTTAATGTATTAGTGTTAGCAGCTGCATGCCTGGAAAGAAGGTTTGGAAGGGATAAAAAGAGACATTCTGATTTTGGTTCAGAGACTGAATCTGATTCAGAAACGCAGTGAGACAAAGGTTCAATGAATTCTGACTCTGATGACCAAGATGAAGAAATAGTGGGGAAAAAGCATCGCAAGCATAAGGCTAAGCAAAGTAAAGAGGATGCATGGATTAATAAGTTAAAGAGACATGGATATTCCATTGTAGCTCCAAAGGAAAAGAGATTTTGTGATATATGTGACAAAGAGGGACATACAACAAATCAGTGTTGGTACAACCCCAAGCATAGAGGGCAAAGTTCGCGGCAAGATAATAGGAATATTGATGAAGTAGCGACCAATCAGGCTATTCCTGTCCAGGGGCGGGGTAATATTCAGAGGCAGCAACAAGTAAGATCTCCATGGAGAGATCAAGTGAATCATCTGGGGAATAACCAACAAGGGAATCAGTAGGGTTGACCGCCATGGGTGATGCCTTGTGGATATTGTTCAGCTCCCGATCATTGATAGGGCCGAATTGTCCCTTATGGGTAAAGCATAGGGAAGAGAGAGGTATAGCCGTTCTCAGGTACAATCAGAATAATAAACAGGGACAACATCAACAACAGGGGCAGCAGGCGGCTCAGGCAAATGCCATGCTTATAGAATGGCCAGATCAAGAGGATAGGGGGACGATGCACCAAGTACATCTGAGAGTATACACGTTAAGAGTGATAACCAATGGCAGTGTGATTGCAAACAATGTGGGAAAGGCAAAGAAGTGGAAATGTTGGCACTTACAAGATCAAAAAATAAAGGTCCTATTAATTGGCAGAAGAAAGACATATCAGAGACAAGGTCTTGAAGCAAGTTCATGACGAGCAACATAAACAGGTAAGGTTTGTAAGTCAGATAGAGACAACAAGAAGTAGATTTGATACCTTCAATAATAGAGGGGAACCGGAGTCAGAGCAAGCAAGATCCGGAAAAATATTGGTTTGATGTAATCATTAGCTCACCGTTACAATTGTCTTTGGATCAACTTTTATCTTTGGTACCAGTGTTTCGAGAAAAGTTGTTGAAGAGGTTACTTGGGCAGCATTTAGAGCCAAAAATTAGGTTGGTACCTTCAACTTTGTCCAATAATATTGATCCAACAGATGTTGACTTTGTAGTGCCAGTAATTCAGATACAGTACGACCAGAGGCGATTTGACGAAGTGTTGCTTGATGAGGGATTAGGGGTAAATATATTACTTGAGCATATTTTTATAGAAATTGGAAGAGGGGCACTGGCTCCAACACCTTTTCAAGTCAAAATGGCGGATCAAACTCGAGTCCAGCCGATTGGCATTCTGAAGCAGCAACAGATTATCATTTCAGGAATGTCATTTATCGTACATTTTGTTGTCATTAGGATGTCTGAGTCAGCATATCCATATGAAATGTTGTTAGGGAGACCTTGGTTTAGGATTGCTAAAGTCAAGCAAGATTGGGGTCTGAATGTGGTAATGATCACAAAGGGTAAAAAGCAAGTGATAATTCCTATGCGAGGAAGAAGAAATATGTCGGTACAGGAGAAACAACTCATGGCTCAGACAATTAACTTAGCGGATGAGATAGAAGATGATGAAGAGGAAAAGTTTTTGCAAGCAAATCCAACGGTAGTGCCGGTATTAGAAGTTGATGTGGCAGGGGTATTAAGTAAGGATAATCCAATTGTGCAGAACGTAGATGGGCTAGTTCCGGGTGAACAGGTTGAAGGTGCACAAATACAAAAGATGTTCGAACAAACTATGGAAAAGTACAGCCGCAGTTGGAACAACAAGAGAAAGAAGTAATAACTCTGGCTGAATGGATATATGATCAGAAGTATGCAGGTTCTACACGGGTAAAGGAGGAGCTCATTTGCTTACTAAAAGATTATGTAGATGTGTTTGCTTGGGATTACTCTCAAGTGAAAGGTATAGACCCTAATTTGCATCAACATTGGATTAATTTGAAGACGGATGCAGTACCCGTAGCGCAGCAAAGATATAGAATGAATCCTAACTTTGCTAAAAAGGTGAATGAAGAAATTGATAAACTATTGGCAGTTGGATTTATCAAACCTATGAATCAGGTGACTTGGCTATCTCCTATTATAGTGGTCCTGAAAAAGAACGGGAAGCTCAAAATTTGTGTTGATTATAGAAAGTTAAATGCGGCAACGGTTACAGATCCGTTTCTTATGCCGTTTTGTGATGCAATGTTGGACGCAATAGCAGGGCATGAAAGGTATAGTTTTTTGGATGGATTTTCAGGATATAATCAGATTAGTGTGGCTGAGGAGGATCAGCATAAAACGATATTTATTATTGAATTTGGTGCTTATGTGTTTACAGTCATGAGTTTTGGATTGAAGAATGGACCGCCATCATTCAATTACATGGCGCACAAAGTGTTTGAACCTGATCTACAAGATTTTATGCAGGTGTTTGTAGATGATTTCTAGGTCTTTGGTAAGAAGGTACAGCATCTGCTGCACCTGAAATCATGTTTTGACAAATGTCGACAATTTAGGATGGTGGTATTTTATTGGGCCATGTCATTTCGCAAGAAGGGATGGCTATTGATGATTAGAAGATTGAAGCTATTAGCCCAACTAAAGCACCGACTAACGTGAAAGAAGTAATGCGGTTTGTTGGTCAGATTAAGTGGCATGCTAGATATTTATGGTATTTAGCAAATATCTCTCTACCACTTACGCACTTGACAAAAAAGGATGTTCCATTTGTATGGGCAGATGCTCAAGAGAAAGCATTTCAATTGTTAAATAAGATGGTGTTGGTAGCACCAATTTTGCAACCACCTGATTGGTCATTGCCATTTCACATATTTGTTGATGCATCGGATGTGGCTGTAGGAGCAGTTTTGATGCAACAAAAAGAGAAAGGATGGTATAGACCCGTCTATTATGCTAGTAGAGTATTGTATGCGGCTGAAAGGAACTACCGGGTGATGGAAAGGGAAGCTTTGGCAATGGTATATGCTCTTAACAATTTTCGACATTATTTGTTGGGCAATAAGGTTGTTTTTCATGTGGATCATTAGGCTTTGGTCTATTTAATCAAGAAACCCTTATTAACAGGATGATTAGCCATGTGGATGCTTTTATTACAGGAATTTGATTTTGTGATTATGCATACTCCAGGAAAAGACCATGCAACTTCATTCTGTCGTGCCGAAATCCTGATCTGAGCTCATTTTGGCCTCCGAACAAACTATCGTAGCGTTTGTGTAGGCTATTTTGTCTTTTTTTGCCAAAGGTATATACCGATTTTGGTTCGACAGTATAAGCATCTTAAAGTCTGCTATAACTTTAACAAAATTCATCTGGGCAGTTCTCTTCAACTTTTTGAGATACAATCAATTTTCTGCATGAAGGTATTTTAGTCACCCGCCATGGTTGAAAGTAGTGATGTATTCCGTATGTTGGCTGTTAAGGATAAGTTGGATGGTACCAACTACCCATTGTGGGCTTATATGATGCATCATGTATTGGTCACAAAAGGACTATGGAATATAGCGTAGGGTGTTGAGAGAAATCCTGTTACACCTGCGAATATAGGTACTACAAATACAGGTGTTGGAGCTGATGGACATGGTGTCGAAGATGATGATATTCTACAAATTCTTGTTCGTGCTGCTATTTCTATTGCACCCACTCTAGAGAAAATTCGTTGGGATGGCAGAGATGCTCAGGGACATGCATTGATAGCTTTGTCTATCAAACATGCCATTATTCCTCACATTCGCTCTTGTAGAATAGCTAAGGATGCTTGGGATACACTTACCACATTGTACCAGGCTAGGAATGAGGCTTGTGTTGCTTACCTTCGAAAACAATTGGAGAGTGAGCACATGAATGAAGGTGATTATATGGACAGTTTTCTCACAAAGATCGAGGATTTGAAAGAACAATTGATTTTTGCTATTGAAGTTACACCAGATAGCTCACTTGTGCAGACCGTTTTGAATGGTCTTCTTGACTCATATCAGAGTTTTGCTTCTACTCCTTGTTTGATGATGAAAGGCAATCCAAATGCCTTGTTATTTGAGGAGTTATTCTCTGTTCTATAGCAGGAAGACGAGTCTAGGCAAAAGAGATCTTTTATGCATGTTGCTGATCAAGCTTTCCTGGCTAATCAGACAGGCAAAGGTAAATGGAGCTCTTCTACTAGTAAGAAGAAATCTGCAAATGCTGCACATTCGAAGAAGGAAGAGAAAGATGAGAAGAAATCGGAAACGCGGAAACTGTTTCGCAAATACTGTAAAGCAAATGATCATGTCATCAAGAGTTGGCCAAAATTGGCTGCTAAAGAGGCAAAGAAGAAAGAGGCTGGAATGATTGTTGGAGAGGCCTCTACACCAAAAACAGAGTCTACTAATCTTGTACAGGAAGAAGAATGGGTGTTTACTACTGTTTGCAGTTTTGACCAATCTTCTCATGAGCAATGCATGTCCGTAGTAGATTCAAATGTTTCATACTTTGATAGTGGGGAGACCAAACATATTACCTCGCAACGCAGTTTCTTCTCTTCACTCGAGTCTACCCCTACAGGGAATACTATTACATGCGGTAACAACTGGGATTTGGTAAGATCATTTTGACTACTTCCGATGGTAGTTCTTTCACTTTGTCAGATGCTTTGCTTGTGCCAGGGATCAAGAGAAAATGTTATCAGTTTCTGCATTAGCCAAGATTGGCTTGGTTGTGAATTTTGTTGATGACAGATGTATAGTTCATGATCTTTCAAATGGCAACATGATTATTGTTTCTGGGATTTTATGTCGTGTGCTGTATAAGTTCATAGACTATGAAAGATATCTAAATGATTTGGCATGTGTAGTACATGATTCTCAGGCTATGTCAGATGCAAAGCTTTGGCATGCATGCTTTGGTCATATGAATTTTGCTAGTTTGCTATGCCTACAGAAATCTAAAATGGTGTCCTCTTTGCCCAAACTTGAGGAACCTAGGAAACATGTATGTGAAGGAAGTATTTTGGGCAAAATGCAGGGTTCTTCCTTTCCAAAAGATGGTTCAGTTCGGGCTACTCAGAAATTGCAGCTTGTACATAGTGATGTCTCTGGTTCTATGCAGACACCTTCTTTCAGGAACTATCTTTACTTCGTAACTTTCATTGATGATCTTTCCAGGCATGCATGGGTATATCTATTGAAGGCAAAGTGTGAAGTGTTTATGTGCTTTAAACAGTTTCTAGTTTTGGCTAAAAATCTTTCAGCATGTAAAATGGGCACACTCCATTCTGATCGAGGGGGGGAATATATGTCTTCTGACTTTAATGCATTTTTGGATGAATGTGGGATAAAACATAAGTGTAGAGTGCCGTATACACCTCAACAGAATGGATTTGTTGAATGAAAGAGCATGTCACTCATGGAGATGGTGAGGTGTATGGTCAAGAGTCAGACTTTACCACATAGTTTCTGGCTTGAGGCTATTATGTGTGCAACATATATACTGAATAGGTGTCCCACTAAAACACTACAGTTTATCACTCCATATGAGGCTTGGCATGGTCACAAGCCATCTATTGCTCATCTCCATGTTTTGGTTGTTTGGCATATGCGTTGGTGCCTGAACAACATCGCAGAAAATTGGATGATAAAATAGTAAAATGTATTGTGTTGGGTACACTTCTGAAAGTAAAGGCTATCATCTGTATCATCCACAAACCAAACGCATTCTGGTTAGCCGTGATGTTTTTTTTGTGGAAGATGCTGTTCAGCCATTGCTTTCATGTATTAAGGAGACATCTATTAGCTCCAAAGACATGTATGATACTTTGCTGCCTCTTTTACAGAAGGACAGTCTAGTGCTGGTCCTAATGAGGCAACTTCTCAGCCTTTATAGGTTTCATGTGATGATGCTGATCATTCCATTTTTTATGCAGCTTTACATGATGCACTTGTTGATGAGAGAGCTGATATTGAGCAGGCAAAAACTATGCCTAAATGGATGGTGTAGACCTTGCGTGATAGCAAATTAGATGCACCTCTGTCATATTGTACTCAGTCAGGCTCTCATAGTGCCTCTTTTGCATCAGATTGCTATGCTATGGCTGCCTCTAGTCTCCTTGATGAGACTGAACCTATTTCATTTGATGAAGCACAAACTTCTAGACATTGGATGGCTGCAATGTAATCTGAATATGATGCTATCATGAAAAATGGTACCTGGTCTTTATGTGACTTGCCTCATGGCAAGAAGGCCATTGGCACTTGCAACTCATCATAGTTGGAATGTACATCACTTGGACATTAAAACAACATTTCTGAATGGTGACTTGCATGAACAAGTGTATGTTTTTCAGCCCACTATCTTTGTGCAAAAAGGGCATGAAAACCAGGTGTGCAGGTTAAAGAAGGCATTATATGGTTTAAAGCAAGCACCACATGCTTGGTATGAAAAGATACATGCCTATCTCATTGCACATGTTTTTTAGAACAGTCCAACTGAAAGCACCTTATATGTTAAGCATGCTAATGATGTGCTTCTGATCATTGTGGTGTATGTTGATGACATGCTGCTCATTGGTCCTTATGAGAAGCATATCACTCATTTTAACACTGCTTTGCAAGCCTCATTTGAGATGTCATATTTGGGGCATTCGCATCACTATTTGGGCATTCAGTTTATGCATGTTGATGGTGGAATGGCTTTGTGTCAAATGAAATATATTGACACATTATTGCAGCATTTTGGCCATGAAGACTGTAAACCTATTGCTACTTACTCGGCCAAATATTTAGCTTGTTGTCTCACAGATGAGCAAGTTTATGCATTGCCCAGGAGTAAAGCATTGGTAGGCAGTTAAGTGCATCTTTCGCTATTTGAGTGGTACCTGATACTTGGTTTGTTTTATCCCAAGCGGGGATCACTACCGCCACATTTGCATGCTTTTTCTTACTTTGATTGGGCTGGTTGCTATGACAGTCGTGTGTCCACTAGTGGTTTTTGCTTCATGCTTGGTAGCTCATGCATATCTTGGCTGAGCAAGAAGTAGCCTACTGTGGCCACTTCCAATGTGAGGCTGAGTATAGGGCAACTTTCATAGCGATTGTTAAGTGTGTGTGGCTCATATGCCTTATGGCTGATTTGGGTGTTGGTTAGTCCTGTGCCACCACCACCCTCATTGATAGTCACAGAGCATTGACAATTACGAGGAACCCTGTGTTCCATGCCCACACTAAGAACATTGAGGTGCATTATCATTATGTCAAGGAGAGGTTCTATGTTGGGGAGATCAGGTTGGGATATGTGCCGATAGAGGAGAACATTGTAGACCTTTTCATGAAGGCTTTGCCTAGGGAGAAGTTTGAAGCTTTCCGCAAAGCTTTGGGCTTACTTCATTTTTCCACATAGCTTGGCACTTCCTTATACATGAGTGCCAGCTCCTTGTTCACCACATCACTCCCAGGGCAGATTTGTTCATATATTTAGGTAGTGATGTGTGTGAATACACTAGGACCGTCGGGGCATTTTTTTCCCTCATAGGAGGTTTTTCCCCCGGCTTGTATATATGCCTATTGCCCTAATGGGCTACTTATCTTTGTACATTCTATAGTAATACATTCAATATTGTGTGTTGTGATCCAAGCTTCTTCTTCTTCCTTGTGTTGTTTGCGTGCTTCCGTAGACATCTAACTCCAACAACTATGCAATCAGAATATGATGCTATTATGAAGAATGATACCTTGTCTTTATGTGACTTGCCTCATGGAAAGAAGGCCATTGGCACTAAGTGGGTATAGAAACTGAAGCCTAAGCCTAATGGAATAGTTGATAGGTATAAGGCTAGGCTTGTTGGGAAAGGTTATGCTCAAGAAAGAGGCATTGATTTTGATGAGGCGTTTGATGCTACATGCCGAATGACTACTGTTCATAGAATCTGTGCACTTGTAAGTCATCTTGATTGGGATGTACATCAATTTGACAATAAAACTGCATGTTTGAATGGTGACTTTCATGAAGAAATCTGTGTTTTTTAGCTCCATGGTTTTGTGCAGAAAGGACATGAAAACAAAGTGTGCAAGTTGAAAAAGACATTATATGGTTTGAAGCAACCACCAAATGCTTGGTATGAAAAATTACATGCCTACTTGATTGCACATGGTTTTGAGATCAGTTCATCTGAGCACCTTGTATGTTAAAGTTGCAAATGATGTGTTTCCTTTCATTGTTGTCTATGTTGATGACATGTTGTTCATTGGTCGTAATGAGAAGCATATTGCTGATTTTAAGGCTGATTTACATGCCTCATTTGAGATATCAGATTTGGGACATTTGCATCTATATTTGGGCATTCAAATTATGCAAGTTGATGGATGGATGCTTTGTGTCAAACAAAATATATTAACAAATTATTTTAGTGTTTTGGCCTTGAGGATTGCAAACCTATTACAAATCCTATGGAAACAGGTTTACGATTGATTTTTCATGATGTTGGAGATCTATTTGATATTGTTCTTTATCAACAGGATGTTGAATGCTTGATTTACTTATGCATAACTCAGCATGATATCAATTTGTTGTCTCAAAGATGAGCAGGTGTATGCATTGCAGATGTGTCAAGTATTGGTAGGTGATTAAGTGCATCTTTTGCTACTTGAGTGGTACATGGTTACTTGGATTGTTTTATCCCAGGGGGATCACTATCGCTAGATTTACATGCTTTTTCTAACTCTCACTGGGCTGGTTTCTATGACACTCATGTGCCCACCAGTGGTTTTGTTTCATGCTTGGTAGCTCATGCATATCTTGGTTGAGCAAGAAGCAGCCTACTATAGACACTTCTAGTTTTGAGCTTGAGTATAGGGTATCTTTCACAACGACTGTTGAGTGTGTGTTTCCACAAAGCTTTCGGCTTACTTCCTTTTGTGGATTGATTCCACATAGCTTGGCACTTCTTTATACATGAGTGCAAACTCCTTTTTTATTGCATCACTCCTAGGGTGATTTGTTTATATATTTAAGTAGTGATGTGTGTGAAAACACTTAGGATTGCCAAGGCACTTTTTTCCCGCTTTAGGAGGTTTTCTTCCCTTGGCTTGTATATACACCTATAACCATATCGGGTTAGTTATCTTTGTACATTCACTTGGTAATACATTCAGTATTGTGTGTTGTGCTCGAAGATTCTCATTCTTCCTTGTGTTGTTCATGTGCTTCCGCAAACCTCAAACTCCACCACCATCCACTATTGCTTTTGGTTCAAGCTCGAAAGTGGCATCTCCCTTCAACTTAGGTTTGCCTTAAACCATATAATGCCTTCTTTAACCTGCACACTTGGTCCTCGTGCCCTTTCTGCACAAACCATGGGGCTAAAAAATATACACTTCTTCATGAAAGTCACCATTCAGAAATGCTATTTTGATATCCAACTGATGTACATTCCAACAATGATGAGCCTAGACTTATACTTGTCAACTGTCCCATCAGGTTCAGCTTGTATACCCACTTTGTGCCAATGGCCTTCTTGCTAGGAAGCAAGTCACATAAAGACCAAGTAACATTCTTCATTATAGCATCATATTCAAATTACATTGCACCCATCCAATGTTCAGAAGTTTGTGCTTCATCAAACGAAACAGGTTCAATCTCATCACAGAGACTAGAGGAAGCCATAGCATAGCAATCTGATGCAAAAGAGGCACTATGAGAGCCTGATCGAGTACGATATGATAGAACTGCATCTAATTTGTTGTCACACAAAGTCTACACCAACCATTTTGGCATAGTTTTTGCCTGCTTAATATCAGCTCTCTCATCAACAAGTGTGTCATGTAAATCTGCATCAGAAATGGAATGATTTGCATCATCACATGAAACCTGCAAAGGCTAAGAAGTTGCCTCATTAGGATCAGCACTAGATTGTTCACTTGTAAAAAGAGGCAGCAAAGTAGCATACATGTCTTTGGAGCTAACAGATGTCTCCTTAGTACATGAAAGCAATGGCTGAATAGCATCCTCCACAAAAACAACATCATGACTAACTAGAATGTGTTTAGTTTATGGATGATAGAGACAATAGCCTTTACTTTCAGAACTGTACCCAACAAAAATACATTTTACTGCTTTATCGTCCAATTTCTACAATGTTGTTCAGGCACTAATGCATATGCCAAACAACCAACAACATGCAGATGAGCAACCCATTTCACATGCTAACATATTTTGAGCCAAAACCAGAAACTGTTTGAAGCACATAAAGACTTCGGACTTTGTTTTGAGTGGATATACCCAGGCATGCCTGGAAAAATCATCAATGAAAGTCATGAAGTACAGATAATTTCCAAAAGAGGATGTCTACATAGGACCATAGACATCGCTATGAACAAGCTGCAATTTTTTAGTAGCCCGAACTGAACCATCTTTTGGAAATGACGAACGCTCCATTCTGCCCAAAATATAGCCTTCACATACATGTTTATCGAGGGCTCAAGGTTGGGCAAGGAGGACACCATTTCAGATTTCTATAGGCATAGCAAACTAGCAAAGTTCAGATGACCAAACGGTGCATGCCAAAGCTTTGCATCTAACATAGCTTGAGAATCATGTACTACACATGCCAAATCATTCACTGATTTTTCATAGTCTATGAGCTTATACATCTCACGACATAAAATGCTAGAAGCATTAATAACATTGCCATTTGATAGATCACGAACTGTACATCACACATCAACGAATTTCACAACCAAGCCAATCTTGGCTAATGCAGAAACTAATAACAGATTCTTCTTGATCCTTGGCACAAATAAAGCATCTAACAAAGTGAAAGAACTACCATCAATAGTAGTCAAAATGATCTTACCAACTCCCATGACAGGATAAGAGGAGTTGTTGGTCATGTGATAGTATTCCTTGTAGGGGCAGGCTCGAGTGAAGAGAAGAAACTGCGCTGCGTGGTAATATGTTTGGTCGGCCCACTATCAAAGTACCAAACATCTGAGTCTACTGCAGACATGCACTGCTCGTGAGAAGATGGGTCAATACTGTTGAAGAATCACTCACGAATTTGACATACAGACAGACATAAAAGAAAAAGAAAGATAAAGAGAAGCGGAATCAAAGTATTCAAAAAATCAAAAGCCTTAGTGAAGGGACAAATTCACGACCGTTATGTACAGCGTAGAATCTTCCAGAATCAAAAGTTGTTAGAGTTCGTTACACCGAATCAAACTGTATATAAAGAGAGAACGTGCGTGAGAAGGAGAGTGAGTGCGAGCAAGAACGTACGTGAGAAGAGCATGCAGTGCGAATAGAGCGCATATAGAAATCAAGAATAGGTTTAGAAGACACCAGAGATCACGTGTGTAAAGATGAATAACAGAAACCTGAAATGTCAGGTATTCATCTGAGAGAGATGGTAAGAAGAAACTACTCAGTGTAGGAGAGTTTCTATAGCTTGAGCAAGCAGAGGCCAAGCTAGTTTTGTACACATCTTCTCTAATAGAAAACACATGTTCATGTGCAAGTTTGCGCGCATTCTTCGTATGTGAAGAAACCTGAGTATTTTCTTGTTACGGTATAAAATTCGTTAACAGTTATTTTCTCAGTAAACGAATGTTTCGGTCAATTACAGTTGTCTCAGTAAACGCATTTTCAGTCAGTTACAGTTCTTTCAGTGAACGTATTTTTCGATAGAACAACGAAGTATATCTCGAAGAATAAATTAAAGTTTTGTATGAGAGATAGCTTACCTTGTATCTAGACATCTCTACTATCAGTCCATCAAGGATTTTGGTGAAATGGATATGTACATGCAGTACAAAGTCTGACCGGAAAGAGGTATTCTGAACTGGTGAAGTTTTTCCTTAAACTTCAGAAAGGGTTCATTCAGTGAAGGAAGCTCACGCATCACTTCCTTACTTCATGTATATTCACTTGCAGTAATTACAGACAGAATAGGAGTTGATTTCGATACGATTCCGATATAATTACGGTGTCAATCTGGTGACAGTCTGGTGAAGTTTCGGTTGAATTTCAGTAAATTCAAAATACAGTCTTATATGTTTGAGTGGCAGTAACCTTGCTAAGCTACTGTTGATTATGGAGGTGTTCTAATATTGCTCTAGCTTAGCATTTTTTCGGTGGCGTGGCGAATTCCGCAGGCTTGACAAATCTTGAGCCTCTGCCGTGACGGCCATCAACAAGTGGTTTTAGAGCAGAGTAAACCCCCATCAAATACTGCACACAGTAGTAAACACCCATTCTTCATCCTGCACAAGGTTAGCAGACTCTATTTTTGGAGTAGAGGCCTCTCCAACAACCATTCTAGCCTCTTTTTTCTTCGCCTCTTTTGCAGCCAGTTTAGGATAGTTCTTTATGATATGATCATTTCCTTTACAGTACTTACAAAACAATTTCTGCTTTTCAGATTTCTTCTCATCTTTGTCTTCCTTCTTCGAATGTGCAGAATTGGCAGATTTCTGCTTACTAATTGAAGAGCTCCATTTTCCTTTGCCCTTCTGACTAGCCAAGAAAGCTTGATCTGCAACACGCATAAGGGACCTGTTCTGCCTCGACTGATCTTCTTGCAACAGAACAGAGACTAACTCCTCAAATGACAAGGCATTTGGATTGCCTTTCATCATCAACCGAAGAGTAGAAGCAAAACTCTAATACGAATCAGGAAGACCATTCAGAACGGTTTGCACAAGTGAGCTATCTGGTATAACTTCATCAACAAAAATCAATTGTTTTCGGAGGTAAGCAACACAAGCCTCATTCCTAGCTTAGTACAATGTGGTAAGTGTATCCCAAGCATCCTTAGCTGTTCTACAAGAGTGAATGTGAGGAATAATGGCACGTTTGAACATGTTTTCGGAGGTAAGCAACACAAGCCTCATTCCTAGCTTAGTACAATGTGGTAAGTGTATCCCAAGCATCCTTAGCTGTTCTACAAGAGCGAATGTGAGGAATAATGGCACGTTTGATAGACAAAGCTATCAATGCATGTTCTTGAGCATCTCTGCCATCCCAACAAATCTGCTCTGCAGTAGGTGCAACAAAAACTGTAGCATGAATAGGAATCTACAAAATATCATCATCTTTGACACCATCTCCATCAGCTCTAGCAACTGTATTTGTAGTACCTATATTCACAGGTGTAACAGGACGTCTTTCAACACCCTACACAATATTCCACAGTCCTTTTGCAACCAATACATGTCGCATCATATAAGCCCATAAGAGGTAGTTGGTACCATCCAACTTATCCTCAATAGCCAACATACGGAATACATCACTGCTTTCAACCATGGCCAGTGACTAAAATACCTTGATGCAAAAAAATTATTATATCTCAAAAAGTTAAACAGAACTGCCCAAATGAATTCTGCTAAAACCCCCCAAAGGCTTAGGACTAAGGCAGCGACCAAGGCATAGAACTTGGCATACCTTGTCATGCGAGTCATTAAAGTCACCGTTGGTGCCGTTAGCTGCACGCGAGGGAGGACCTCAACGATTAAGGAGGATAGAGGTTCCTGGTACTTCCCGGGAGGTCACCCATCCCAGTACTGTTCCCCTCAGAGCTCGCGTAACCGTGACAATCTCTTGCCACTTAGCTACACTCTTGTGGTGTCTGAAGAAGGGGAAAGACTAAGGTTGACATTACCTTGAACATGTTTTGGTCCCTCAAAGCTTCATTCTTTGCTTTCAAAGCCTATTTTTGAAGCATTTTTGGGTGTCTTTTGGAGCCATTTTTGAGTACTTTTGCACATAGTTCTCTTCACACAGGTCCGCGAACATCAAGAAGAGTGTTCTTTATACTTCTCCGACAATAAATATCAACCTTTGGTGCTGTGTTTTTCAACCACACTCACAAAACTACAAGTTCTGGAAAGGTTTTCAGTTTTGCTGGGAGCAGCCACTGCAAATTTATGCAGGTTTTTGAGTCAGAAACATCAGAGTTGATAGACACTTGCCGGAGTTATTGGCTAGTTTTTGGGTCTGTGCATTCCGCATCTTAGTGTCATTTTACTACATATATTGAGCACATACACATCATGTACGCTTCTGTGGATACCGCTTATGTAATTGCAGAGGATACTCTAGCAAATTTTTTCCAGATTTTTGGTTTTGTCAACTATATAGTGGTCGATTTACTCCTTGACACACTTAATCATTGGTATTCGGACTCTTCTCCCTCCATTATCATTCCATTCAGTTCTCTACCATCATGGCATCAGAGGTCTTAGGCACATCCGATGGATCAGGGTTTAGTGCTATTGTTGTGAGGAGGAGCTATAACTTGCAGGGCAAAGACCATTTTGAGATCTGAAAATTTGATGGCACAAACTTTGCTCTATGGAAGAATCAGATTAAAGATGTGTTGATTCAATGGAGGCAATGGAAGCCAGTAAATGGGATTTCAAAGAAGCCTGCTGACATGGATGAAGATGATTGGGATGAGTTAGATGAAATGGCCAGGTCTACCATTCACTTGTACCTCATAGATAATGTTCACTTTACAGTATTAGACTATGAAAGTGCAAAGGAGCTTTGGAAGAAGTTATGCAATACATGTGAAAAAGAAACGGCATCAAATAAAGTGTATCTGATGAGAAAATTATATGACCTCCGTATGAAGGACACAGATAGTATTGCTGCTCATCTTAATGAGTTTGATGCTATATTCTCCCAATTACAGGCTCAGAAAATGGATATGGATAACAAAATGAAAGTAGTATTGTTGTTATGCACCTTGCCATCATCATGGGATACATTTTGCACAACTATTAGCAATAGTGCACCTGGTGGTAAACTTGTCTATGATGACATATGTGGAGCACTCTTGAGTGAGGAGATTTGTAGAAAATCTATGGTTGGCACTCAGAGTGGAGATGCATATAATGTTTGTGATTCTTACCAAGGAAAGAATCAGCAACATGGCAGGAGCAAGAACAAGGAAAAGAATGGTCAACGAAATAAGAGTAGAAGTAAATCAAGGAAGAGGGAATGCCATTATTGTCATAGGAAAGGACATATGAAGAAAGACTATTATGCCTTAAAGAATGCTAAAGGTAAAGGATAGAATGTTGATGGGCATGTTAAATAGTTACCTGCACCATCTACTTTGACTGTGAAGATTGAAGAAATTAATGTTATTTCAGATGATGCTGATGTGTTGACACTTGATAGTATTGTGCCATCTGAGGCGCTTATGGCTGATTCTCTTTCCCACACATGGCTGCTAGATTCTGGTGCTTCTTTCCATGTGATACCACACAGAGAATGGTTCTCTAATTATGCAGCAAAGTCTCTTGGTACCGTGAGACTTGGTGACTCTTACCAATGTGATGTTGTGGGGATTGGAGATGTGGTTGTGCAGTTCATTGATGATTCAAAATTTACTATGCATAATGTACATCATGTACCTCAGTTATCATGCAGTTTGATGTCAGTTTCTCAACTTGATGACGTTGGTTACAAGGTGGTCTTCTATGTTCAATCCTTTCGCATATCAAAGGGCAATATGGTTATTGCAAAAGGAAGCAAAGTTGGCTCACTTTATCCTTTATTTGTGTCACAGAAAGAACACTTGTTAGCTATTACTGAATAGCTTATGGCTTGTGTTTGGCATGGTCATTTGGGCCTTATATCTAGTAGTGTAATGGAAAATCTTTCTCGTTCCGGCTACTTACCTATGTTATCTTTCTCCGATTTTTCATTTTTTCAGCATTGTCAATATGGAAAGAAAACCAGAAATGTGCATAGAACGCACATTGACTCTTCAATTCAGCCTTTAGACCTCGTTCTTATAGATGTGTGTGGTCCCATACCCACTAGGTCCTTAGGTGGTTCTCTCTACTTTGTCACTTTCATAGATGATGCTACTAGAAAAGTTTGGGTATATCCTATCAAATCAAAGGATGAGGTATTCCCTACTTTCAGAAAATGGCTTGCTTCAGTTGAGACTAAAAAAGGAACTAAACTTAAGGCTTTACATTCAGATAACGGGGGTGAGTATACCTCACATGAATTCAGGCTTTTCTGTCAGTCTAGATGGATTTGTAGAGAGTTTATAGCTCCAAATACTCCAGTACATAATGGTGTAGCTGAGAGATTGAATAGAACTATTCAAGATCGAGTAGTCTCTATGTTGCATCATGCAAACCTCTCACAAGGCTTTTGGATAGAAGCAGTATTGATTGCAATTCATGTGATTAACCTTTCACCTAGTACTGCCAAAGGTCTGAAAGTGGCACAAGAGTTATGGACAGGGAAGCCACCATATTATGATCATCTTCGAGTTTTTGGGTGTGAAGCATATGTTCATATACCCAAGAATCTTAGACAAAAGTTGGACCATAAGTCAAACAAATGCATTTTTCTTGGATATGGTCGAGAAGGAAAATTTGGATATCGCTTATGGGATCCTGAAAAACGATCAGTGATTGTTGATATATTTAGGTAGTGATGTGTATGAACACACTAGGACCACTTTTTTGCCTCTTTAGGCGGTTTTTTCCCCACGGCTTGTATATACGCCTATTGCCCTAATGGGCTACTTATCTTTGTACATTCTCTAGTACTACATTTAGTATTGTGTGTTGTGCTCCAAGCTTCTTCTCCTTCCTTGTGTTGTTCCTGTGCTTCCGCAGACATCTATCTCCAACAATTGGTATCAGAGTAGGTCCTCGCTTCATCTAGGGTGCCGTCGACACTCCTCCGGGTGTAGTCTTAGAATTGCACGAATTTTGGTGAGCATACTCAGCGTGTTTTCAAGATCAAAACGGCTTCACTTTGTGGTGTCAAAATCGCGATATGAGCTCGTTTCAGCCTCCGAACGCACTATTGTAGTTCTTGTGTAGGCTATTTTGTCTTTTTGCGCCAAAGGTATATAGCAGTTTCTATTCGCCAGTATAAGCATCTCGAAGTCTGCTATAGGTCTAGTGGAATTTGTCTCGGTAATTCTATTCAACTTTTTGAGATACAATCAATTTTCTGCATCAAGGTATTTTAGTCACCAGCCATGGCTGAAAGCAGTGATGTATTTCATATATTGGCTGTTGAGGATAAGTTGGATGGTACCAACTACCCGTTATGGGCTTATATGATGCGACATGTATTGGTTGCAAAAGGACTGTGCAATATTATGCAGGGTTTCTGCTACACCTACTGCAAAGCAGATTCATTGGGATGGCAGAGATGCCCAGGCACATGCATTGATAGCTTTGTCTATCAAATATGCCATTATTCCTCACATTCGGTCTTGCAGAATAGCTAAGGATGCTTTGGATACACTTACCACATTGTACCAAGATAGGAATGAGGCTCGTGTTACTTACCTCCAAAAACAGTTGGAGAGTAAGCACATGAATGAAGGTGATTCTATGGACAGTTTTTTAACAAAGGTCAAAGACTTGAAGGAACAATTGATTTCTGTTGATGAGGTTATACCAGATAGCTCACTTGTGTAGACCCTTCTGAATGGTCTTCCTGATACGTATCAGAGTTTTGCTTCTACTCTTCGGTTGATGATGAAAGGCAATCCAAATGCCTTGTCATTTGAGGAGTTAGTCTCTATTCTGTTGCAGGAAGATCAGTTTAGGCATAATAGGTCCATTATGCGTGTTGCAGATCAAGCTTTCCTAGCTAGTCAGAAGGGTAAAGGAAAATGGAGCTCTTCTACTAGTAAGCAGAAATCTTCAAATGCTGCACATTCGAAGAACCAAGATAAAGATGAGAAAAAAATCAGAAAAGCAGAAACTGTTTTGCAAGTATTGTAAAGGGAATGATCATATCATAAAGAACTGTCCAAAACTGACTCCTAAAGAGGCAAAGAAGAAAGAGGCTGGAATGGTTGTTGCAGAAGCATCTACACCAAAAACGGAGTCTACTAATCTTATGCAGGAAGAAGAATGGGTGTTTACTACTGTTTGTAGTTTTGACCCATCTTCTCATGAGCAGTGCATGTCTTCAGTAGACTCAGATGTTTGGTACTTTGACAGTGGGGCGACCAAACATATTACCTCGTAGTACAGTTTCTTCTCTTCACTCGAGCTTGCCCCTATAGGGAATACTGTTACATGCGCCAACAACTCCTCTTATCTTGTTATAGGAGTTGGTAAGATTATTTTGACTACTGCTGATGGTAGTTCTTTCACTTTGTCAGATGCTTTGTTTGTGCCACGGATCAAGATCTGTTATCGGTTTCTGCATTAGCCAAGATTGGCTTGGTTGTGAAATTTGTTGATGACAGATGTAAAGTTCATGATTTATCAAATGGCAATGTGATTATTGCTTCTGGCATTGTCGTGGGTTGTATAAGCTCATAGACTATGAAAGAAACGTAAATGATTTTGCATGTGCAGTACATGATTCTCAGGCTATGTTAGATGCAAAGCTTTGGCATGCACGCTTTGGTCATCTGAATTTTGCTAGTTTGCTACACCTATCGAAATCTGAAATGGTGTCCTCTTTGCCCAAACTTGAGGCACCGGGAAAACATGTTTGTGAAGGTTGTAATTTGGGGAAAATGCAGCGTTCCTCCTTTCCAAAAGATGGTTCAGTTTGGTCTACTCAGAAATTGTAGCTTGTACATAGTGATATCTATGGTTCTATGCAGACACTTTCTTTTGGAAATTATCTTTACGTCATGACTTTCATCGATGATTTTTCTAGGCATGCATGGGTATATCCATTGAAGGCAAAGTCCGAAGTGTTCATATGCTTCAAACAGTTTTTAATTTCGGCTGAAAATTTGTTAGCATGTAAAATGGGCACCCTCCGTTCAGATCGAGGGGGGAATATATGTCTTCTGATTTTAATGTGTTTGTGGTTGAACGTGGGATAAGACACTAGTATATAATGTCGTATACACCTCAACAGAATGGAGCTGTTGAATGAAAGAACAGGTCACTCATGGAGATGGTGAGGTGTATGGTCAAGAGTCTGGCTTTACCACATAGTTTCTGGCTTGAGGTCATCATGTGTGCAGCATATGTACTTAGCAGGTGTCCCACTAAAGCACTCCAATCTATCACTCCATATGAGGGTTGGCATGATCGCAAGGCATCTGTTGCACATCTGCGTGTTTTTGGTTGTTCGGCATATGCGTTAGTGCCTGAACAACATCGTAGAAAATTGGATGATAATGCAATAAAATGTACTTTTTGTTGGGTACAATTCTGAAAGTAAAGGCTATCGTCTGTATCATCCACAAACTAAATGCATTTTGGTTAGCCGTGATGTTTTTGTGGAAGATGCTATTCAGCCATTGCTTTCATGTACTAAGGAGACATTTGTTAGCTCCAAAGACATGTATGATACTTTGCTTCCTCTTTTGATAGGTGGACAGTCTAGTGCTGGTCCTAATGAGGCAACTTCTCAGCCTTTGCAAGTTTCATGTGATGATGCAGATCATTCCATTTCTAATGCAGATTTACATGATGCACTAGTTGATGAGAGAGCTGATATTGATCAGGCAAAAACTATGCCAAAATAGTTGGTGCAGACTTTGCGTGACAACAAATTAGATGCACCTGTGTCATATCGTACTCGTTCAGGCTCTCATAGTGCCTCTTTTCCATCAGATTGCTATGTTATGGCTGCATCTAGTCCCTTCGATGAGAATGAGCCTGTTTCGTTTGATGAAGCAGAAAATTGGATGGCTGCTATGCAATCTGAATATGATGCTATAATGAAGAATGGTACTTGGTCTTTATGTGACTTGCCTCCTGGAAAGAAGGCCATTGGCGGTTATGCACAGGAAAGAGGCATTGATTTTGATGAGACCTTTGCACCTACATGCCATATGACTATTGTTCGGAGCATGTGTGCACTTGCAGCTCAGCATGGTTGGAATGTACATCAGTTGGACATTAAAACTGCATTTCTGAATGGTGACTTGCATGAAGAAGTGTATGTTTTTAAGCCCCATGGCTTTGTGCAAAAAGGGCATGAAAACCAGGTGTGTAGGTTAAAGAAGGCATTATGTGGTTTAAAGCAAGCACCACGTGCTTGGCATGAGAAGATACATGCCTATCTGATTGCACATGGCCTTGAGAATATTCCAACTGAAAGCACCTTATATGTTAAGCGTGCTAATGATGTACTTCTGATCATTGTGGTTTATGTTGATCACATGCTGCTCACTGGTCCTTATGAGAGGCATATTGCTGATTTTAAGGCTGATTTGCATGCCTCATTTGAGATGTCTAATTTGGGGCATTTGCATCACTATTTGGGCATTCAATTTATGCAAGTTGATGGTGGAATGGCTTTGTGTCAAATGAAATATATTGACACCTTGTTGCAGCGTTTTGGCCTTGAAGACTGTAAGCCTATTGCCACTTCTATGGAGACATGTTTACGATTGTCTTCATGATGCTGGAGATGCATTTGATGCTGTTCTCTATCAGTAGGTTGTTCGATGCTTGATTTACTTATGCATTACTTGGCCATATATTCAGTTTGTTGTCTAACAGATGATCATATTTATGCATTGCTTAGAAGTCAAGCATTGGTAGGTGGTTAAGCACATCTTTCGCTACTTGAGTGGTACTCAGCTACTTGAGTTGTTTTATCCCAAGGGGGGATCACTACTGCAAGATTTGCATGCTTTTTCTGACTCTAATTGGGCTACTTGCTATGACACTCGTGTGTCCACTAGTGGCTTTTGCTTCATGCTTGGTAGCTCATGTATATATTGGTTGAGCAAGAAGCAGCCTATTGTGGCCACTTCGAGTTGTGAGGCTGAGTATAGGGCAACTTTCACACTGACTATTGAGTGTGTGTGGCTCAGACACCTTATGGTTGATTTAGCTGTTGGTCTTTTTTCTGGTTGCGAGGAACCCTGTGTTCCATGCTTGCACTAAGCACATTGAGGTGCATTATCACTGTCAGGGAGAGGTTCTCTGCTGGGGAGGTCAGCTTGGCATATGTGCCCATGCAGGAGAACATTGCAGACCTTTTCACGACAGCTCTACCTAGGGAGAAGTTTGAAGCTTTCTGCAAAGCTTTGGGCTTACTTCCTTTTGTGGAGTGATTTCCACATAGCTTGGCACTTTCTTATACATGAGTGCCAACTTCTTGTTCACCACATCACTCCCAAGGGGGATTTGTTGATATATTTAGGTAGTGATGTGTGTGAACACACTAGGACCACTGGGGCACTTTTTTCCCTTATTAGGAGGTTTTTTCCCTCGGCTTGTATATACGCCTATTGCCCTAATGGGCTACTTATCTTTGTACATTCTCTAGTAATACATTCAGTATTGTGTGTTGTGCTCCAAGCTTCTTCTCCTTCCTTGTGTTGTTCGCGTGCTTTCGCAAACATCTATCTCCAACAGTGATCAGAAGTGGTGATGTCATTTTCAATGAGTCTAGGATGCATAAACAGCCCTTTAAGGAGGTTTAAGTGAGAAGAGTGGTGTTTGAGGATAGTAGTCCTCCAGTTAGCATGCATAAAAATGTTGCACATAGGGATATTCAAGAGAATGTCCATTCATATCAATATGCACATGTTCCTGTTCAACAACCATTGAGACGTTCTACACGTGTCTCACATCCACCTGATAGATATGTTCTAGGTTTAGATTTTTTTATGCTAACAGATGTCGGTGAGCCTTCTTGCTACAGAGAGGCTATGCAGACAGAGGATCATGTCAAGTGGGAGCGTCCCATGAAGAGTGATTTGGATTCTATTCACAAGAATGGTACTTGGGATTTAGTACCTTTGCCAAAAGGTAGGAAAGCTTTACCATGTAAATGGGTATATAAGCTGAAATTAACATCAGAGAGTGCTTCTCCAAAGTATAAAGCACGACTTGTTGCAAAGGGTTTTAAGCACCAACATGGTGTTGATTTCGAGGAAATCTTCTTTCGTGGTCAAGATGACTACCCTGTGCATGTTGCTTGGATTCGTTGCAATGGTGGACTTAGACTAGTCCAAATGGATGTGAAAACTGCTTTCTTGCATGCAGATCTTACAAATGAGATCTATATGGAACAACTAGAGGGTTATGTAGTTCCTGGCAAGGAAAGTCTAGTTTGTAAGCTTAAGAAGAGCTTGTATAGACTTAAACAGTCCCCTAGACAATGGTACCAAAATTTTGATGCTTTTATGAAGTCTCAAGGCTATTCTTGAAGTAATGAGGATCATTGTCTCTACACAAAGAGATGATCAGATGGCAGCTTGATATGCTTGATACTTTATGTCGATGATATGTTGATTGTTGGGAACTCCTCTTATGATTTGTCAATTCTCAAAAAGAAGTTGAGATGATATGAAGGATTTGGGGGATGTCAAACATATTCTTGGCATGCACATTACTTGTGATAGGAGTAAAATATGCATATAGTTGTCTCAAAGTGAGTTCATATCCAAAGTACTTCACATGTTCAATATGCAGGGTGGATAGGCATTGAGTACACCTTTACCCACATATGTGAAATTGAAAAAGGATGACTGCCCCAAATCAGATGAGGAAAAGGAATTCATGACCAAAATTCCCTATCAGTTTGTTGTTGGTAGTCTCATGTATGCTATGGTAGCTACGAGACCAGACATTGCATTTGTAGTAGGAGTTGTGAGCAGATATATCTCTAATCCTAGCAAGAAGCATTGGGAAGCGATCAAGATGATTTTAAGAAATCTGAGTGGCACTAAGAACAAGTGTCTATGCTTAGGTAGAGGGAAAGCATCCATTATTGGCTACACAGATTCTGACTATGTTGTTTGTGTAAACAATCATAAGTCTACATCTGGGTACATTTTTCATTTTGTTGGAGGTGCTATCTCTTGGAGATCTCGTCTTCAAGAATGTACAACTGTTTCCACCACAGAAGCAGAGTATGTTGCAGCAAGTGAGGCATGTAAGGAAGCGTTGTGGCTTTCTCGTCTTGCTTGTGATATGGGTTTACCTCAGCATGTACCTCGTTTGCTCAGTGATAGTCAGAGTGCCATGGCTTTGGCTAAGAATCTGGCCTATCATGCAAAGGCCAAACACATTGAGGTGAGGTATCACTTCATTTGAGATTGCTTAGCCACTGAGTGCATTATTCTTGAGAAGGTTCACACTCGAGATAATGTTGCAGATGCTTTGACTAAAGCTCTACCACATGATAGCTTTCGACACTGTTGTCACTTGATGGGGGTTACTTGATTCCTGATCTTACACAGTCACTTGTATATTGTGTAACATGCCCATCAGGTGGGAGGTATAGTTTGTATACTTACACTCAGGTATTCTTTATCATTCTTTATTTTTTCTCCCATAGTTACTTTGGCCATATTCACCTTTAGTGGGAGATTGTTACCATTAGGGTCCATGTGAAAGGCCAAATGGCCACTAGACACTTCTTTGTATATGTTCTTTAATAAAACATATAGTAGCCTGGTCAGTAACAGACGGTAAGTTGGATCACATTTGTAAGACCTAAGAAGTCTGTCTTCGTGCTCCTTGTGTACTGTGTTTTTTTTTGTTTTCTGTAGCATCTGTGCGGCCTCAGGAGCTTGGTTTTCTACTCCGAGCATATCGTCGTGGAGCTCTCAAGAAGGAGAACGCATTGTAGTGCATCGGCATTGAATTACTTCATTTGACATATCATGAACTCTACATTTGTTGTCAACAAATTTCATAACCATGCTGATCTTGGCTAATGTTGAAACTGTTAACAGATTTTTCTTGATCCTTGGCCCAAATAAAGCATCCGACAATGTAAAAGAACTACCATCTACAATAGTCAAAATGATCTTACCAACTCCCATGATAGGATAAGAGGATTTTTTGGCACATGTGATAGTATTCCCTATAGGGGCAGGCTCAAGTGAAGTGAAAAAGCTACACTACAAGGTAATATGTTTGGTCTCCCCACTATCAAAGTACCAAACATTTGAGTCTACTATAGACATACATTGTTCATGAGAAGATGGCTCATAACTGCAAACAGTAGTAAATGCCCATTATTCATCCTACACAAGATTTTCAAACTCTAATTTGGATGTAGAGGCCTCTATAAGAACCATTCTAGCCTCTTTTTTCTTTGCCTCTTTTTTCTTTGCCTCTTTTGCAGTGAGGTTTGGACAAGTCTTTATGACATGATCATTTCCTTTACAATATTTGTAAAACAATTTCTATTTTTCTATTTTCTTCTCATCTTTATCATCCTTCTTTGATTGTGTAGAATTAGCAGAATTTTGCTTACTAGTAAGATGACCTCCATTTACCTTTGCCCTTCTAACTAGCTAGGAAAGCTTGATCTACAACACCCATAACGAACATGTTCTACCTAGATTGGTCTTCTCACAATAGAACAGAGACGAACTCCTCAAATGTTGATGCATTTGGATTGCTTTTCATCATCAGTGAAAGAGTACAAGCAAGACTCTGATATGAATTTAAAAGACCATTCAAAACAGTCTACACAAGTGAACTGTCTGACAAGACTTCATCATCAAAAATCAACTGCTCCTTCAAATCTTTGATCTTTCTCAAGAAACTTTCCATGGAATCTCCTTCGTTCATATGCTCACTCTCCAACAGTTTTTAGATGTAAGCACATGAGTGTCATTCCTTGCCTGGTATAATGTGGTAAGTGTATTCCAAGCATCCTTGGTTGTTTTGTAGGAGTGAATGTGAGGAATAATGGCACGTTTGATAGATAAGGCTATCAATGCATGTGTCTGAGCATATTTGCCATCCCAACAAAGTTGCTCTATAGTAGGTGTAGCAAGAACTGC
The DNA here is from genome assembly GCA_020310875.1 of Ceratopteris richardii. Classification (NCBI taxonomy): domain Eukaryota; kingdom Viridiplantae; phylum Streptophyta; class Polypodiopsida; order Polypodiales; family Pteridaceae; genus Ceratopteris; species Ceratopteris richardii. The sequence continues at coordinate 76,623,953 of CM035406.1, read as the reverse complement.
AACACCAATAGGAACTTGAAGAACATCATCTTCAATGCCATTTGCATCACCTTCAATAACTCCATATGGAATGCATCACTTCTTTTAGCCATGGACACTGATTAAAATACCCTAACGCAAAAAGATGAATGTATCTCAAAACATTTAACGAAACTACCCTATCCAGTTTTGCTAAACCTGTAGCACACTTTGAGGAGCTTATACTAGCGAACCGAAACCTATATGTACGTTTGGCACAAAAAGACAAAATTGCCTACACAAGCACTATGATAGTGTGTTTGGAGGCCAAAACCGCTCATACCATGATTTTGTGTACCACAGAGTGAACCAATTTTGAAGTCTTAATCTCCTTGAGTATGCTCACCAATTTTCATGCATTCTGAGACTGTGATTGGAGGGGTGTCAATGATGCCCTAGATGAAGCGATGACTTGTTCTGATACCAATTGTTGGAGTTTGAGGTTTGTGGAAACATGCAAACAACACAAGGAAGAAGAAGAAGCTTGGATCACACCACACAATACTAAATGTATAACCACGAGAATGTACAAAAGATAAGTGACCCATTAGGGTTATAGGCGTATATAGAAGTCGAGGGAAAAAACCTCCTAAAGAGGGAAAAAAGTGATCCGGTGTTCCTAGTCTAATCACACACATCACTACCAAAATATATCAACAAGGGCTTGGCCATTCATATCCTCTATCGTTTCAATGCTAGTCTTGGAAGCTCAAAGAGCCATGATCTCCATGTAAATATTTTCTAAGTTTTAATTCTAGTTCTTCTTTTCTTCCTTGTTCTAGTCTTGTCTAGTTGACTTTTTGGACATCTAGTCTTATCCTCTTGTAATCTCATAGTGTGAGATCTTGGCGAGTTATTTCTTGTATCTAGTTCATATTCCTCAAGGGAGTCCTTGCAATTCAAATATCTTGTTTCATACCTATGATCCTAGGATTTTGGGATCTCTTGCATCCTATCTAGTCCAATTATCCATATCTATCAATCCCCGATTGTGGAACTTCTTGTATAATTATATAGTTCATTTTCATGCCCCTACATGGGTGATCTTGTAATCAGTGATAAATCCAAGAGAGAAAGTGAGGACAATGCTTCTAAACTAACCTACTCAAAACGAAGAACATCCACATGGAAGTCTACTACTCGAGCATCATATCCATGGAACACTTGTCTGCAATGGGTACGAAAGGATCGAATGATGGAACTAGAGAGGCCAACACAGAAGCAAATCAGCCACCCAATGAAGACAAGGAGAGACAACCAATCCTCGTCATTACAATTAGAACCACAAAGGCTCCTATGTGTATGGCTTCCAAAATCATTAGTAGTAGCCCAAAAGACACACCGATGTATATGGATCCCAAAGAAGGTTAGACAGACTGCTAACCAAGAGCTAGACAAGCTTAATGTGATATTATGATGGCAAAGCAAAATAAGGAGGTCCAAAAGGAATTAACAAAGGTATGAAAAGAACATGACATCAACCACTCAGACTCCAAATAAGAAGGAGACAAGGACCAAAGAATGACAAGCACGATGGAACCAAATACCTCAAGCACCAACTACGAAGTGGATATGGAGACCCAAGAGGCAGCAAGGACAAGAACAACCTACTCAACAAGATTCCACTTGCACTCATGAAGAGTCCAAAGCACCTAGAGTATGCATGCTAGGGTCACCTTACAAGGCCATGCATTCAACACATTATCTATTCAACAAAATTAGTGATGCACATTTCCATCATGGGAATAGGTCTTAGATTCTACTGCCATAGGAATGAACTTCCAATGTAAATAAATAAAGGCTTCAGCTAGGACTAACTGTTGTTTTCTTTCAAGAGTAAAAATCAAAAGAAGTGTGGTAAGAGACCTTACTCACTTAAGAAAGGGGGAACGGAATGACGAAGGAAATGACATATCACTAAGCCACACATAACACATGAATTGGTTTCACTAGAAGCTGATTCTCTCTTTATTACAAGTGCAAATGTCGTCTGAGTATTTCGAAGCAACGATTCAAGAAGAAGTGTTGGAGTTTCCATTACAAAGCGTGACCAAAGCCAAAGGTCATTGGTTTCAAGAGGACCAACTTGCTGGAGATTATCTTTCCCTAGTAACAATCAAGATCATGGACATTGACCATCAATTCGTGGTTATGTCACAAGATGTCAAAGTCATACATCAACTGCCGTCAACCATGGATATAATGAAAAAGGCAGGTATTCAGAAATACTTCGACTACCAATTTACAAGCCAGACTTCCAACGATGCACTCAGGTGATGAATACCCTCCAACCGGCCTTATACGACCCGTTAGTGCTAGAAGCAAGAGTTCTAGATGCAGTAGGAGAATGGGTGATCATCCAATTCACACATGACTTAATCAAAGAAGCTTTCATATGGGAAAAGGATGGAAACACAGTCTTGAAAGATGAAAGCTGAGGGACGACGACCCAAACATTCACGGATATCAATCGCATAGATATAGAAGAAGAATTCTGTTTGATTCATCAACCTTTTTGCTTTCCAAATATGCATCAATACACAGCACCACAGAAAATCATAGTGCAGATGCTATCTCGTGCCATTAAGCAGATCGGTAATCAAGTGAACATGACGCCATACATCTAAGAGCATCTTTTTGAAGCTAAGAAGCAATGGAACCATAAAAAGTTCTTGAATGGAAGTGTCACCGTGACCATACTTATCTACCATGCATTAGGTATCCAGGAACATTTGAAAGAGATGCCCTCGCTTTCGGAGATGGCTGAGTATGCAAAATTAGCCATAGTTCCAAGGAAAAGGAAGGGAGTAACAATGGTGGAAGAAGCCAAAACCAGCTCACAACCAAGAATGAGAGGAACTAAGAGACTAAGGGAGATGATGAAGGTAGAAGAAGCACTTCCAGCTTTAAAGAGGATACATGTACTGCCAAGGAGAAGGATGGAAGACAACAAACCAATTACTGACGAAGAGCTAAACAAAGCAATGGTGGATACCCACCAATACATGGAAGGTCAAGTCAACCTGACAATACAAGGTCATAATTACCAACAATCTAATGAAGACACTAAGAAAAGAAAGAGGCTGACAAAAGTTCATAGATATAGAGAGTTGGGATTGACCAACTCTAGTTCATCTTTCGATACCCAAGACGAGCAAGAGCCATCCATGATGAATGTGGACATCAAAAGCGATTCAAAAGATGATGGCAATTGGGAGGAATTAAATCAGGTAACGGATTCCTTTGGAGTGGAAGGTAGAAAGGTAGATCAATCCCCTAAAGACACAATCATGGACACAACAAGGCAAGAATCACCTAAAGAAGGAATTCATGTATTCAAAATGAATGAAGAAACGACGATTCAAATCACAGAGACTCACTTAGATGGTGAAGCCCCAGTAAAGAGACCAAAGGAAGAGAAAGAACAGGAAGAAATGGAGGAGCCCAAGCCATTCACGCCGATCCGGGTTGTAGCAAAGCCCTCTCCATTAGATGTCACCTTTCAAAGCAGTGCTACAAAATTAACCACACATGAGGAAAAAGAAAAAGAGCAAGAAGTGCATCTTCAAATAAGACAACTGCATAATGACACCATACATGTTGACAAAGGCAAGGATGTACTAACAGGGGAAGGACCAAGTATCCCAAAAACATGGCTGAATGTGGATGTGGCTCAGTTAAAGTTAGTAGTAAAGCACATGATACAAATGGCTATGGACACTCAACAACAAATGCTCGAAGTAGATGCAAACTATGACAAGGTGATGAGAGAGAGAAGCCAATTCCAAGAAATAAGTGAAAACTTGTCTGCACAATTAATTCAAGCTAAATAGGCACTCTCGACCAAAGCACTAGAAGCTAAAGAAGCCATGGAGAAATGCACCATGCTAACAACAGAAAACCAGAAGCTCCAAGATCAACGAAAAGAACTCCAAAGTAAATATGAAGTAGGTGAAACTAAGAAAGCACGAATGAATGCTAGAAGTAAGCTGCTTGAATCCCAAATAAAGGTATATATGGAGGAAGTAGACAACTTAAGAAACAGTAAAGAGCTTATGACTGACATCCTGTGCAATCAACCCATAGAAGCACAAGAAATGAAAGCAACCGACACAAAGACATTGGAAGATCAAATTGTGAAGTATGAAGATCAACTAAAACATGAGCAAGATCTAAGAGAGGAAAGGGAGAAGAAATATATGTATGAAACTAATGAACTGAGGAAGAGATGGAAGGTGGCAGAGAACAAACTCATTGAACAATGTAATAAAGATGCCAATCAAATGGCTGCCATAGGAGAAGAACTACTGAAGAATAAAGAGACAATCACACAAGCAGCCAAGGTAATTACAGAAAAAGATGAACTCATTGCACAATTAAAGGCTCAAATAGATTAATAGGTAACAACAGGGACACTAGTAGTTCCAAGCTCCCAAGCGCCTACTGAGGAGACTGAGGTATGTCCTCTCTCTCCCCCCATGCATCATTCATTGATAAGGGAGGCAGCAAAGCCAACCACTGAAAGACATGATTGGGTTATTGCAGAACTAAGCCGACATGAGAGGGCACTACTGGTGTCCCAACTTATGGAACATTTTGAAGAGCAAGTGGTCAAGGTAATGAAAGAGGCAAAGATTGAAAGCAAGCACATGGACCAGATTTTGAAGTCGTTCAATATACCTTATGGATTACTTAAAGAAGAGACACGATATTATATAAAGAAGACCAGGAATAAAGAACCTGATACAATCTGCAATTCAACCTACAGACGTTCACATATACATAAGAAGAATTTGATAAGGGAAATCTTGTGTGGAGATGCAAGCTTTTGGAGAAGAATCCAATGCTAAGGGTACATTGGGAGTCAGCACCATACGTGCTTGAGGTTAATCAATCTTTTTGCCCAGTCCTTAGAAGATGCTCTTGGATGCAATTTTCGGAAGCACAGCACCATGGTAGCTTAAATAACCAATGGCTAAATTATCCACTATTACCTAGTCTGCCATGCATATACTTGCCGACAAAGGAGACATGCACCATACGACTGGGTAAAGTCCGCACAATGGAGGGAATTGATGATATTCCAAGCAAATTTGCTTAATCAGAGAGAGCAAAAGCTCATACAAATTTATGCACATTGCCACAAAAAGCTTTTCTGGGACGACAGAGTTCAAGAGGAGGGACGTGTGGAGGGAGAGTCCAGAGAAAAGAGAAGAAGAAGAAGATCAAAGAATAAAACAGCTCAATGAGAAAGAACTACCCTCTGCCCAAAGCCCCGTAGGGGCACGCATCAGGCTACAACGCAAAAGGAACAAGTCCCAAAGAGTGGAAACAAATAAATACAACAATCCAGGACCTTTCAAGGGAGGTTGCACACAGCTCATCCACCTAATGCGTGCAATGTAAAGAAATAAACAAGCGAATGGAATGCAATTGGGCCCAAAGGATGCAAAGAAAGATTCATGAACAAGACCTTTAAAAAGAATGCCAGATTAAAAGAGAGGCAAGGTCAATCAAGCGGTGCCTGTAGTGGAAAGAAGTAAACAAGCTCCACGCAATACAACAGGGTCAGATGTGTGAAGACAAAGACATATCCGAGGACCAAAAGCTAGAAAGAGGTAGAGACTGAAAAGTTCAAGAGGGTGACTAAGAATATCACAGTCTTAGCCATTGGTGGTGTGCATGGTTGCCCGAATTAATATAGCTACCCAGATTTATGAATGTACGGAATACCAAGGGGATTACCAAAGCAAAGGACTTAGTTCAGATAAATTAACAAATTGTCTAACAATCCTTATCCCTTCTTCGACCACTGGGTGCATGTACTAAGGAGCTATAGACAAGCTGCAGACAAAAAGCAAATCATGTCAAGGGACAACAGAGACAAAGAGGGGGAGAGTGTTACAGAGAAAAGAAGCCGCACAAAAAAGGATCCCCAAAATTTTCAAATTAATGAGCATAAATTTTCTTCTTCAAAATCCTATGAAACTCCCTTGAAGCTATGTAAACGCAATAGAGGAGTCCTCTAGATGCATAAGCCCAAATCCTTGTAACATAACTCTTGTAAAATAGTAGGAAATTTTAGAGTTAGCCAATAAAGTGCCGGTCTCTTGTGTGAAAGGACCATTTTTTAGGGCACATGTATATAAGTCACTTTGTGACTCTTGTAAGAGACTTTTTGGCATTGTGAAAAAATTGAAGAAGAATTTCAAATTTGCTTCTTTCCTGCTGATTTCCTCCTTCTCCATGATCTTTTGTGTGTGTGTAATGCTCGGATTGTGTGTAGGACTGTTATCTATCCCTTCTCATCGGTTTTGAACTACTTTAATGTGTGTATGACCCATTAGGAGTTGTGGAGCAAGTGTTGGTGCATCCTGCCATTCACTATTTTGCTCATAACTTGAAGAGTGTTTGTTAGATTCAAGTGAAAATACTATCAATAATATTGACTATATTCATAGTTCGGAGCTAGGAGAAAAGTTTGAATTTGTGCTTTTTGCTATAAATGGTATCGTGGCATGCATTTTCAAAGGATTAGTGAGTCAGAGAGGTAGTTAAGTCTTTTCACACGCATTGTAGCTTAACCACTTCACTTTCCATCATGTGCACACACGTCTTCATACACTTGGTTCTTACGGTTCCTTCGATTGATAATTAAACGTGTAGCAATCCACCACTATATGCACTTGTGGGGCGATTGAGCTCTAGTCTCATCGACACAAGTCCCTAAGGTTTCACGACTTAGGTACACAACTACCCTCTAGTCTAATAGCTCACAAACTCATGTTATCAAAAGATGGAATTATTAAAAAAGAAGTTCAATGTTAGTGCCACGCAATTGATTTGTAATGAGTACAAGGTAGAACATTCATACTAGGGCACCATCTTACCCAATATATTGGTTTTCTTAATTGAAATTTTTAATCAACAAACAAATCATTTCATTATAGTTTATTCCTTTTACTATCTGCCTAAAAGAGGTGATCAGTACTCCAATAATTTGGAGCTACGATCAAAAGATTACAAAGGCAAGGAGAAATGATTCCCGAGTCATGCAAACCCATCATGTTTCTCTTATGCCCAAAAGATGATAATGACAAAGACACTCTTTGTATTTATTAAACCACAGAAGATGTAAGGAAAAACAACCCACTCATATGCTAAACCTAAAGACTAAAAAAACTTAAGGTAAAAGTGTAGCAACTTGAATGAGAAAGAACTCAAAAAATCAAAAGAGGAAATGAACATGAAATTCAATGAAGATGAAAATCAACTAAAATAAAGTAAAGATGAAGCCCAAAAGTGCCAAGAAAAGGAAGCAACCAAGCAGAGGCTCGATTGAAGTAAGGGACTATTTCTCAAGGAAACATATACTACAAAGCTGTTGGAGTTAGACGTCAGCGAAAGCACGCAAACAACACAAGGAAGAAGAAGAAACTTGGAGCACAAGACACAACATTGAATGTATTACCACTAGAATGTACAAAGATAAGTAGCCCATTAGGGCAATAGGCATATATACAAGCCGGGGGGTAAAAAACCTCCTAAAGAGGGAAAAAAGTGCCCCAGTGATCCTAGGGTGTTAACACACAGCACTACCTAAATATATCAACAAATCCCCCAAGGGAGTGACGTAGTGAACAAGGAGATAGCACTCATGTATAAGGAAGTGCCAAGCTATGTGGAATCAATCCACAAAAGGAAGTAAGCCCAAAGCTTTGTGAAAAGATTCAAACTTCTCCCTAGGGAGAGCCTTCGTGAAAAGGTCTACAATGTTCTCCTGCGTGAGCACATATGGCAAGCTTATCTCCCCAGCAGAGAACCTCTCCCTGACATAATGATAATGCACCTCAATGTGCTTAGTGCAAGCATGGAACACAGGATTCCTCACAACTACCAATGCGCTCTGACTGTCCGTGAAGATGGTGGTGGCAGAAGATTGACCAACACCCAAATCAGCCATAAGGCATCTGAGCCATACACACTCAACAATCGTTGTGACATGCAAATCTGGCGGTAGTGATCCCCCCTTGGGATAAAACAATCCAAGTAGTTGGGTGCCACTCAAGTAGCGAAAGATGCGCTTAGCCACCTTCCAATGTTTGACACCTGGGTACTGCATAAACCTGCTCATTTATGAGATAGCAAACTGAATATCTGGTCGAGTAATGCATGAGTAAATCAAGCATCCAACAACTTGCTGGTAGATAACAGCATCAAATGCATCTCCAGCATCATGAAGACTCAATCGTAAACATGTCTCCATAGGAGTGGCAATAGGCTTATAGTCTTCAAGGCCAAAACATTGCAATAATATGTCAATATATTTCGTTTGACACAAAGTCATTCCACCATCAACTTGCATAAACTGAATGCCCAAATAATGATGCAAATACCCCAAATCAGACATCTCAAATGAGGCATGCAAATCAACCTTAAGATCATCAATATGCTTCTCAATAGGACCGGTTAGCAGCATGCCATCAACATAGATGACAATGATAAGAAGCACATCATTAGCACGCTCAACATATAAGGTGCTTTCGATTGGACAGTTCTCAAAACCATGTGCAATCAGATAGGGATGTATCTTTTCGTACCAAGCATGTGGTCCTTGCTTTAAACCATATAATGCCTTCTTTAACCTTCAAAATTGGTTTTCATGCCGTTTTTGCACAAAGCCATGGGGCTGAAGGACATACACTTCTTCATGCAAGTCACCATTCAGAAATGTAGTTTTAATGTCCAACTTATGTACATTCCAATCATGATGGGCTCCAAGTAAACAGATGCTACGAGCAGTAGTCATATGGCATGTAGGTGCAAAGGTCTCATCAAAATCAATGCCTCTTTCTTGCGCATAACCCTTTGCAATAAGCCTAGCCTTATACGTGTCAACTATTCCATCAGGCTTATGCTTCAGCTTGTAAACCACTTAGTGCCAATGGCCTTCTTGCCAGGAGGCAAGTCACATAAAGAACAGGTACCATTCTTCATTATAGCATGATATTCAGATTGCATAGCAGCCATCCAATTTTCTGAATTTTGTGCTTCATCAAATGAAACAGGCTCATTCTCATCACAGAGACGTATGAGAGCCTGAACAAGTATGGTATGACAAAGGTGCATCTAATTTGCTATCATGCAAAGTTTGCACTAACCATTTTGGCATAATTTTTGCATGCTCAATATCAGCTCTGTCATCAACAAGTGCATCATTTAAATCTGCATCAGAAATGGAATGATTTGCATCATCACATGAAACCTACAAAGGTTGAGAAGTTGCTCATTAGCATCAGCACTAGACTGTCCCCCTATAAAAAGAGGCAGCAAAGTATCATACATGTCTTTGGAGCTAATAGATGTATCCTTAGTACATGAAAGTAAGGGCTGAATAGCATCTTCCACAAAAACAAACATCACAGCTAACGAGAATACATTTAGTCTATGTATGATACAGATGATAGCATTTGCTTTTATAATTGTACCCAATAAAAATACATTTTACTACTTTATCATCCAATTTTCTGCGATGTTATTCAGGCATTAATGTATATGCCAAACAACCAAAAACACGCAAATGAGCAATGGATGGCTTGCGACCATGCCAAGCCTCATATGGAGTGATAGAGTGCAGTGCTTTAGTGGGACACATGTTAAGTACATATGTTGCACACATGAGAGCCTCAAGCCAGAAACTATGTGGTAAAGCCTGACTCTTGACCATACACCTCGCCATCTCCATGAGTGACCTGTTCTTCCGTTTAGCAACTCCATTTTGTTGAGGTGTATACAATACTGTACATTGATTTTTTATCCCATGTTCAGCCAGAAATGCATTAAAGCCAGAAGACATATATTCCCCCCCCTCGATCAGAACGGAGGGTGCACATTTTACATCCTGACATATTTTCAACCAAAACCAAAAACTATTTGAATCACATAAACATTTTGGACTTTCTTTGAGTGGATATACCCATGCATGCCTAGAAAAATCATCAATGAAAGCTATGAAGTAAAGATAGTTTCCAAAAGAAGGTTTCTGCATAGGACCACAGACATCACTATGTACAAGCTTCAATTTCTAAGTAACCCAAAATGAACCATATTTTGGAAAGGAGGTACGTGCATTTTGCCCAAAATACAGCCTTCATAGACATGTTTTCTGGGTGCCTCAAGTTTGGGAAAAGAGGACACGATTTCAGATTTTTGTAGGCATAGCAAACTAGCAAAATTCATATGACCAAAGCATGCATGCCAAAGCTTTGCATCTGACACAACCTGAGAATCATGTATTGCAGATGCTAAATCATTCACTGATTTTTCATAATCTATGAGCTTATACAGTGCACGAGATAAAATGTCAGAAGCAATAATCATGTTGCCATTTGACAGATCATGAATTGTACACCTATCATCAACAAATTTCACAACCAAGTCAATCTTGGCTAAAGCCAAAACTGATTATAGATTCTTCTTGATCCCTGGCACAAATAAAGCATCTAACAAAGTGAAAGAACTACCATCAGTAGTAGTGAGAATGATCTTACCAACTCCCATAACAAGATAATAGGAGTTTTTGGTACATGTAACAGTATTCCCTCTAGGGGCAGGCTCGAGTGAAGAGAAGAAACTACATTGCGAGGTAATATGTTTGGTCACCCCACTATCAAAGTACCAAACATCTTAGTCTACTACGGACATGTACTACTCATGAGAAGATGGGTCAAAATTACAAAGAGTAGTAAACGCCCATTCTTCATTCTGCACAAGATTAGCACACTCTGTTTTCAGTGTAGAGGTGTCTACAACAACCATTCTAGCCTCTTTCTTCTTTGCCTCTTTAGTAGCCAGTTTTGAATAGCTCTTAATGACATGATCATTTGCTTTACATTATTTGCAAAACAATTTTTGCTTTTCTGATTTCTTCTCATCTTTGGCTTCCTTCTTCGATTGTGCAGAATTAGTAGAGTTCTGCTTACTAGTAGAAGAGTTCCATTTTCCTTTGCTCTTCTGACTAGCCAAGAAAGCTTGATCTGCAATATGCATAATAGACCTATTTTGCCTAGACTGATCTTCCTGCAACAAAACAGAAACTAACTCTTCAAACGTTAAGGCATTTGGATTGCCTTTCATCATCAAACGAAGAGTAAAAGCAAAAATATGATATAAGTTGGGAAGACCATTTAGAACAGTCTGCACAAGTGAAATATCAGGAAGGAATTCATTGGCAAAAATCAATTCTTCCTTCAAATCCTTGATCTTTGTTAGAAAATTGTCCATAGAATCACCTTCATTCATGTGCTCACTCTCCAACTATTTTTGGAGGTCAGCAGCACGAGCCTCATTCCTAGCCTGGTACAATGTGGTAAGTGTATCCCAAGCATCCTTGGCTATTCTGCAAGAGCATATGTGAGGAATAATGGCACAATTGATAGACAAAGCTATCAATGCATGTGGTTGAGCATCTCTGCCATCCCAACGAATTTGCTTTATAGTAGGTGCAATAGAAACAGAAGCACAAACAGGAATCTACATAATATCACCATCTTCGACACCATCTGCATAAGCTTCAACACCTATATTTGTAGTACCTGTATTTGTAGTACCTGTATTTGTAGTACCTGTATTTATAGGTGTAAGAGGACGTCTTTCAACACCCTGCATAATATTCCATAATCCTTTTGTGACCAATACATGATGCATCATATAAGCCCACAACAAATAATTGATACTGTCCAACTTATCCTCAACAGCCAGCATACAGAATACATCACTGCATTCAGCCATGGCCACTGACTAGATGTTGATATATTTAGGTAGTGATGTGTGTGAACACTCTAGGACCACCGGGGCATTTTTTTCCCTCTTTAGGAGTTTTTTCTTCCCTGGCTTGTATATACGCCTATTGCCCTAAGAGGCTACTTATCTTTGTACATTCTAGTGGTAATACATTCAGTATTGTTTGTTGTGCTCCAAGCTTCTTCTTCTTCCTTGTGTTGTTCGCGTGCTTCGACAGACGTCTAACTCCAACAATTGGTATCAAAGAAGGCCGTTGCTTCATCTAGGGCATTGTCTACACCTCTCCGGTTGCAGTCTCAGAATCTATCAAACCAAAACTGGTATATATCTTTGGCACAAAAAGATGAAATAGCCTACACAAGCACTGTGATAATGTGTTCGGAGGCCGAAACGAGCTCAGATCACAATTTTGGCACCTCAAACCGAAGCCGTTTTGATCTCGTAAGCACCCTGAGTATGCACACCAAATTTCATGCAATTCTGATACTATGACTGGAGAGGTGTCGAGGACACCCTAGATGAAGCAGCGACCTGCTCTGATACCAATTGTTGGAGTTAGACGTATGTAGAAGCATGTGAACAACACGAGGTAGAAGAAGAAACTTGGAGCACAACACACACATTGAATGTATTACCACTAGAATGTACAAAGATAAGTAGCCCGTTAGGGCAATAGGCATATATACGAGCTGGGCAAAAACACCTCCTAAAGAGGGAAAAAAAGTGCCCCGGTGGTCCTAGAGTTTTCACACACATTACTACCTAAATATACCTAGAGTTATGTGCATCTCTAAATTCACTTTCAGTTCATTTTATTGATATATTTTGATAGTGATGTGTGTGAACACACTTAGGACCATCGGGCCACTTTTTTCCCTCTTTAGGAGATTTTTTCCCCCCGACTTGTATATGCCTATAACCCTAACGGGTCGCTTATCTTTGTCCATTCACTTGGTGATTCATTCAGTATTGTTTTGCACTCCAAGATTCTTCTTCTTCTTCTTCCCTTTGTTATTTGCATGCTTCCATAAACCTCAAACTCCAATAATTGGTATCAGAGGAGGTTGTCATTTCATCTAGGGCATCGTCAATACCCCTCTAGTCACAGCCTGAGAATCACACAACAATTGGTGAACATACTCCAATCAATTAGGAGATAAAAACATCTTCACTTTGTGGCATCAAAATTTTGATATGAAATCATTTCATCCTCTTAATGCACTCTCGTAGTGTTTGTGTAGGCAATTTTGTCCTTCTAAGCCAAACATATATATAGCTTTCCATTCACAAATACAACCATCTCAAAGTCTACTCTAGGTTTATCACATCTTGATATGACAGTTATGTTCAACTTTTCGAGATATATTCATTTTTCTACATTGAGGTATTTAGTCAATGGCCATGGCTGAAAGCAATTATGTATTCTATAGTTGGCTATTGAGGATAGGTTGGATGGTACTAATTACCTATTGTTGGAACATCAAGCTTACACTATGCTTGAGGTGGATTTGATCTACATCAAAAGCTATCGCTTGGATTATGTTGAAAGTATATATATAAAGTAGATCAAACTAGATCTTCACTTTTCCTAGATTGTAGGAAAGTGAATTGATTCCCTCCAACAACCTTTACAACCTTCATTTTAATTCAAAATCCACTGGTAGAATTCGTGTAGAACTTGAAAAATTCTATATAAGACTTCAAATCACTTGTACATTACATGGAAGCAATATACATACACTTATAGCCATCATTGTCTTGCTCCTTCATTTTTCTGCATAATCTTCTTCAACAACAGTAAGCTTGTAGAGGCTGCTGCTCTCTCTACAGAGCTCCAAATTGGATGAGAGAGAACTCATTGGAAAGGTATTAGTGTCTTATTTAGGACTATCAATGTTCAAAGCATTTGGTTTTGTAGATTGGAATAAATCATAGTTTTTCTATCTTGGGGTCAATCTCTACATATTCTTGAAAAATAGGAGGTACCACTATTGAGTGTTTGATTCATTCTAAAAGCTTATTTTTCTTATTCCTTATACTCTTTTGCATTCTATACACTCAACCCTATTTGTATCATGCACAGAAAAGGATTTTTGGTAATCACATTGGTCGCTATGAGCATTTGAAGTTCATTGTCTCATCCAAAGATAGTAACTTTTTTGAGCTAATCGATGCACAAACCTATCTGTTATGTATCGATTGTCTCTCCTTGATGCTCCAAAGCACATAGTTCATTTTATTGCACTTATTGCATGCCTATAAGTTCTATTTGAGTCTCCATAAGTTCAAGGGCTGGTCTTTGTCACGAGGAAGGAGATAAGGAAGAGAGCTCACACACACACTCTCACTCTCAAGGAGAAGCACACACACAGATTGGGCAAGGAAGAATGATCTACTTCTTCTATTACATAAAAGGAATGTACAAGAATGACCTAAAAACAAGAATACAACCAGTGCAATATATAAAGACCAGTACATAAGGAAAAACCTAATGTCCACGAATGAGTGAGCTGGCAAGAAACAAATGTGCCATCACTCTCGGTAGATAAATATAATAAAGCTCAATGAGGTATCCCTGACATATACCGGTGTGACCACTATACAGGTCAGAGAAACGAAAAACTAGTACGTGTCATCGTGGATCATCACATGTTGAGCTTGATATCTCAACACTCCCCCTCAAGCTCAATGCCATATCCTGTAATCCAAGCATCTTCCGAAACTTCTTCAACTTCTGAGCTCCAAGTGCTTTGGTGAAAATATCAGCAACCTGCTCATCTGTTCTCACATAAACAAGATCAATATCACCTGCTAATACCTTCTCTCTGATGAAGTGATAATGTACCTCAATATGCTTTGTTCTAGCATGGAAAACATGGTTCCGTGCTAACTGTATGCTGCTAAGATTATCACAATAGATAGTGATAGGCTTTTGCACTTCCACACCTAAACCTGCAAGTAACATCTCCAGCCATGATGCCTCACATGTTGCCATTGCAGCACCTCTGTACTTAGCCTCTGTACTCGACAAAGCAACAGTGGGTTGCTTCTTACTGCTCCATGTAATAGTTGCACCTCCAAGTGAGAAAAGAAAGCCACTAGTAGATCTTCTATCTAGAGTACTACCAGCCCAATCTGCATCGGTGTATCCATGAACGTGCAAATCTACACCAACTTCATAAAACAATGCATAATCCAAAGTAGCACTCACATAACGTAGAGTGCGCCTCAGAGCATCCAAATGTGGCTTCTTGGGAACCTGCATAAACTGACTTTCAAGTCCGATAATGTAGCTTAAATCAAGCCTTGTAATTGTAAGATATATAAGACTTCCCACAATTTTCCTGTACATAGTAGCATTTTCCAATGCTTCACCTGATGTAGTATCCAATTTCAAATTCTTATCTAAAGGCATAGAAATTGGCTTACAATCAGCCATACCATACTTTTGTAGCATATTCAAGGCATATTGCCTTTGCGACATCCATATACCTGTTTCTGTATGTATAAACTCAATGCCCAAGAAATAGCGCAGCACACCAAGATCTTTCATGTCAAATTCCTGCATAAGAAGTTTCTTTACCTCTTTGATGCTTTCTTCATTATCACCACCTACAATCAGATCATCAACATAAATAGCCACAATAGTGATGCCATCATGAGCCTTCCTTGCATATAGTGAATGATCTGCATCACACATAGAAAACCCAATGCTGGTTAAGTAATCAGCAATCCTTGCATGCCATGCACGCGGAGCCTACTTCAGCCCATACAAAGCATTTTGCAACCTGCAGACATATTCCTGGATGCTTTGAATCTTCATATCCTTGTGGCTGGTCCATATATACTTCTTCCTGTAACTCACCATGTAGGAAAGCATTCTTCACATCCATCTGATGCAAAGTCCATCCTTTTGTTGTAGCTAATGCAACAAGTGTTCTGACAGTAGACATTTTAGCTACAGGGCTGAATGTTTCCTCATAATCAATGCCATATGTCTGTGCATAACCTTTAGCTACCAATCGTGCTTTATACCTGCTTATGCTACCATCAGCATTATGCTTTACCTTGTAAACCCATTTGCAGCCTATGGATTTCTTTCCTTGTGGCAATGGAACCAACTTCCATGTATCATTTCCATAAAGTGCAGCCATCTCCTCATCCATAGCTTTTTCCCAATCTGCATTACCAATTGCATCTTCAAAACAAGAAGGTTCAGCATCTTGTATTACCTTTGTCATGTAGGCACAATGGCGAGCCATGTAACTATCATATGTCAATCGTTGCACTGAATTACGCATCCTCCCAGATCTTCTTGGTCCTAGGTCACTTCTTCTTGTATCATCTGCATGTGCCCTTCTTACTCCTGGAGTCTTCATAGAGGGCAATCCAAGCTCCTCATCAAGACTCTTTTCTGAACCGCTTGAATCTCCATCAACGTCTTCAAAACCTGCACCTGTTTTACTACCAACAGAAAGCTTTTCTTTACCTTTCTTGGATGTATTTGATGAATTTGCTGGACTGAAATTTCCACGCAATCTTCCACTCCATGGATTTGAGTTGGAACTATTGCTTGGTGATGAATACAGTCCACTCAAAACTTGAGATTCTACACTAGGTTTTTCAGCATTTTCTTTGTCATTTGGTTCAAGATTCAGTCCTTCTTTGGCATCTGCATAGAAGCTTGACATTTCATCAAATACCACATTTCTGCTCACCTTCACCTGTCGTGTGAGTGGGTTATAACATTTGTACCCCTTTTGCTCAAGGGAATATCCAATGAAGACACATTTTTCTGCTTTTGGATCAAGCTTCGTCCTCAACTCATCTGGAACATGTACATATGCAATACAGCCAAAAACTTTCAGATGTGATAAGTTTGGCTTTTTACCTGTAAACTTCTCTTCAGGTGTAACTTGATGTACAACAGCAGTCGGAGTTATGTTCATGATGTATACAACAGTATGCACAGCTTCTGCCCAATAACAATGAGGCATATTCTTCTCAACCATCAAGGCCCTTGCTATTTCTGCAATATGTCTATTTTTGCGTTCAGCAACACCATTCTATTGTGGTGTGTACCTGCATGAAAACTGACGTCGAATTCCATGATTTTTTAGAAAACTGCTAAACTCATTTGACATGTATTCACCTCCTCCATCAGATCTTAATGTTTGAATGTACTTCCCTGTCTGCTTTTCCACCATAACTTTAAAATTCTGGAAGTGAGTAGACACCTTGCTCTTCTCTTTCATAAAATATACCCATACTTTGTGTGTATGGTCATCAATGAAAGTAACATAAAACCTACAACCGCCCATAGATGTGGTCTTTGCTGGACCCCAAACATCTGTATGTACTACTTCTAGTACATTCTCACTAACATGCTTGTCATGTGGAAATGATGCTCTTGATTGTTTACCAAATTGACATGCTACACATACCTTTTGCATTTCTGCAACTTTGAAATTTGGTAGTCCATGGACAATCTCCTTTGACTGCATCAGTTTCAGCCTTTGCAAGTTTGCATGTCCAATCTGTTTGTGCCATATCTCTATATCTGCAATAACTCCTGCACCTTTTGCAAACATGGTTTCATTCATTTCAGGAATCTTCACATTTAAGGTGAACATCCTACCCACTTTGTTTCCTTTGGCAACCAATCATCCATCCTGCTTGTACTCTTCTACATATAATCCATCAGCATTGAACCTGACTTGTAATCCCTGGTCAACCATTTGTCCAACAGAAACCAGATTCTTCGTTATATTTGGAACATGCAGCACATCAGCAAGATGTTTTACCTTTCCGTCCTCCATAGACAATGCTATGTTTCCTGTATGCTCAATAGGATGAGATGTGTCATCACTTGTTTCAACATATCCAGGAACTGGCATTTTCTGCAAACTACTAAACCATTCTGCATGACTAGTCATGTGATTTGAAGCACCTGAATCAACATACCAGACATTATCATTCGATTTTGAAACACCAGCAGACATCGTATTCATCATGTGATGTTGAACCATAAACAGCTTCTCAGAATCATCTGCACTTGTGGATGCATAGTTGTTTTGCTTCCTTTTGTTATTTTGATTCTTTAACCTGCAATCACGTTCAAAGTGTCCAGGTTTACCACAATTCCAGCGTCCTTTACTATCATTACCTGAATCATTTCTTTGGAAATTTATGCGACCTCTTTGGCTCCCCCTGCCTCGAAACTGTCCTCTTCCTCCTGCATGATTCTGTTGTTGACCTTGGTCTTGGTTATTGTTTCCTCTTCCACTTCCAAAACATCTACCTCTGCCTCTTCCTCTGCCAGAGTAGAATACCTGCTCAGAACTGGGCTTTCCTTGGGAGTTTGAATCCTCACCAAGATTCTTTTCTTCAATGATCAGCATAGAGACCAAATCAGCAAAATTCGGAATATTTTCCTTGGTCTGTATAGAAGTTCTGAACTGCTTATATGCAGCTCCTAAACCACGAAGGCACACCTCCACCTTATCATCATCATCATCTACATTCACGCCAATAGATGCAAGTGACTCACATATGCTTTTGATTTTTAGAGTGTAGTCACTTACCGACATGCTCTTTTTCTCCAATGTATGCAGCTCGTTCTTGAGTTGTAATTTCCGTGCCTTTGTATTGGTCTCGTACAAAGTGACCAAACTGTTTCAAGCCTCTTTTGGAGTCTTGGCATCCTATATGTGTCCAATCATGCTATCCTGTATGCTAACAAATAGCCAATACATTACCTTTCGTGCTCCTTGATTCCATTCCTCATATGCTCTTAACTGTTCTGCAGTCCGATTCCTTTCTGGTAACTGCGGAGCATTTTCATTCTCTCCTTCCATGTACTTCCAGTAGCCTTTTCCCATCAGGAAATTTGTCATTCTGAATCTCCAAGCATGGAAGTTGTTCTTGTCCATCTTATCGCTCATAAGCTGACTCATTCCATCTGCGTTTGCCATTTCTGCAACAATTCACAACACCGCAACGCACTACAAGCAGCACTTCTGCTTGAACATTGTCGCACTATGACGTGACAATTCGATCTCAGAAAAACACAGTTTTCGTGTATCAACAGTACACAGAATCGCTTGAAATTCTGAATCTGGAATATATGAGTGTCGCCGAACACAATGCAAGTTACAGTTTCTGAAACTGACCTGGTTTTCTCCACTCCTTGCCACGTAGTCTTCACCATCGCCTTCTCCACGAGCTCTCTACAGCCACGCTGGCTCTGATACCATGTCACGAGGAAGGAGATAAGGAAGAGAGTTCACACACACACACACTCTCTCACTCTCAAGGATAATCACACACCCAGATTGAGGCAAGGAAGAATGATCTTCTTCTTCTTCTTCTATTACATAAAAGGAATGTACAAGAATGACCTAAAAACAAGAATACAACCAGTGCAATATATAAAGACCAGTACATAAGGAAAAACATAATGTTCGCGAATGAGTGAGCTGGCAAGAAACAAATGTGCCATCACTCTCAGTAGATAAATCTAATAAAGCTCAATGAAGTATCCCTGACATATACCGGTGTGACCACTATACATGTCAGAGAAACGAAAAACTGGTACATGTCATCCTGGATCATCACATGTTGAGCTTGATATCTCAATAGTCTTGTGCAGATTGGCTAGACCGAACTTTGTCGCTTCACAACTCACTGTTCTACCTCCTACAAGCTTCTCCAAGTTCTTTCAGTGGTATCAGAGCTAGATCAAGATGGGTGACAACTTTCCCTCAATTATTGAGAAGCTTGATCAACACAACTATGCGGCTTGGCAAATCAGAATAGAGGCCTATTTGCAAGGTAGAAATCTTTATGGAATTGTAGTAGGTGACAAAGCTATGCCTATTCCATGATCCAAAGGAGGCCCTACACAAGAGGGGACAGATAAGCTCACACTTTGGTGTGCAAAGGATGCTCAATCAAGGTCGTATATACTACTCTATCTCTGACTTTCTATTTCCACATATTAGAGGATGCAAGACATCTCAAGAGACTTGGGATGCCCTAGAGACTTTCTTTTTTGCTAGTACCAAAGCAAGAAAGAATCATCTTTGGAACAAATTCAACCAAATGAAGAAGACACCTAAACAAATTATCATAGAGTTTGTTACCAAGGTCAAGGAGGTTGTGTATCAATTAGCATCCATTAGAGAGATGATTGAAGAAGATGCCATCATGAGGCAAATTCTCAATGGGATTCGAAGTGATAAGTAATGGAAATCCTTCACCATGGCTTATGATCTCATCATGGATGTGCAAACCCCAGACTTCAACATCTTTCTTGGAAAACTCTTCAATCAAGAGGCCAACAATAGCATAAAGGAAGGTAACTCCTATCATGGTAATTCAACTAGTACACTATACGCAGATAAGAAGGATAAGAAGCTGAAAGGAAAGAAGAAGGAAGAAGATGAAGAGGAGACTTCCCAAGCCAACTTCGCAAGCAAGAGTAAGTGGAAAGGGAAGAAGAAAGGACCAAATCATGACAAATACAAAGGTTAGAATGTTCAACCTTGTGCCATCTACAATAAGACCAACCACACCACTCAAAATTTTTGGTTTAATGGGAAGAACCAGAAAGGAAGTGGAAGATGTGGATATGGTAGTAATAGACGCAGAGGTGGACACAACTTCAACAATAACAATAGAAGCTATAATAGAATGGACTTCAACAATTATTCAAAAGATCAACCACATGAAGACTCATTGCTTCTTATGAATCTAAGCCACAAAGAAGGTAAAGAAGATTATCATTTGTTCTACATAGATTCAGAATGTTCAAATCATGTTGCAGGCAACATTGCTTTTCTATTTGACTTGGAAATTCCAAAGAATAGATATGAAGTACAAACAAGGGATGACACAGAGCACAATGTGGAGAAGATTGGTAACATTAAAGCTTCCAATGGTAAGACAAACATTCTGAGTAAGGTTCTCTATGTACCCACTATCATTAAAAACCTAATAAGTGTAGGCCAAATAGTTGAAAAAGGCTTGCAAGTTAGGTTCGCCCAACATGGAGCTTTTGTGGAAGATCCATGTCAAGGATTCAAGAAGATAACCATAAGTGAGAAGCATGGTAAGCTCTTTACTTTTGAAGTAGGCAAAAAGTCAACTCTGCAGAGCCCCGAGAATTGTGGGCATGTTCCAGAAATTGATGAAACTTGTTCTCAGTGCTCACTCCATCAATTGAAGTGTTTTAACTTGGAATAGCAAGCTTGTTAAGTCTATTTGCTATGCCCAAAAAGAATTTTTCTAATTCCTACCAGGTTGAGAGCACTGTTCATTTTTTCCAGCAGGTGTATGTCCAAAAATAGCAAGTTTTGGGAGCTAGTCATTTCGCAACTAGTCTGTCTTGACTTAAACTTTTGGGATACATGTTCCAAAGTACTTGGCTGATATTTTGGTGGATTTAGGAAGCTCAAAGGGTCTACTAATCCACTCTGAAGTCTCAGTTGGCTGGTGTGAAGCTGGTTGTAGCACCACCTACTCATCTTTGGATTGCATCCACCATCTCTCTTCACAGTGGTATCAGAGCATAGTCAAGCAACATGGGAGATCGATTTCCATCAACAATTGACAAATTGGATCGCAACAACTACCCGACATGGTCTCTAAGGATGGAGGCTTACCTTCAAGGGAGGAATCTATATGCATTCATATCCGGAGATGAAGCAATGCCAACCATGAGGAACAAAGGGCAACCATCACATGAAGAAGTGGAAGGACTTTTGAATTGGTGTTCGAAGGATGCACTTGCAAGGTCCTATATTCTAAACTCAATCTCTGATTTTCTTTTACCTCATGTCAAGGGATGCAAGATATCAAGAGAGACCTGGAATGCACTTGCTTCTTTCTTCTCTTCCAACACTCGAGCAAGGAAGAACCAATTGTGGATGGAGTTCACAACAATGAAGAAAAGCCCGAAGCAAAATGTGATTGATTAGCTCACAAAGATGAAGGAGATTTCCGACCAACTTGGAAGCATTGGAGACGTAATTGAAGAGGAGCAAATCATTAGACAAATCATGAATGGAATCAAAGCAGACGAAAAGTGGGAGTCATTCACAACAGCCATGGATTTATACATGGATATGCATGTACCCGACCTCAACACACTCATGGGCCAACTCTTCACTCATGAAGCAAAGATTAGCAAAGGTGGTGAGTCCTCAAGAGGTAATCAAACTTCTGCCTTATATTCTGATAAAGCTAAGGTCAAGGACAAGTCAAAGAATAGGAAGAATGAAGATGAAGGTAGCTCTTTCCAAGCAAACTTTGCAGGTAGAGGAAGAGCTAGAGGAAGACGCAGAGGTGGAAAGCAAGGCAGGGGGAGATTCCAATCATCTCAACCTTGCAACATATGTGGCTTATCTAACCATACTACTGAAGAATGTTTCAAGAACCCGAGGAACTCAAGAGGAAGAGGATTCAATAGAGGTGGCTATGGATCAAATAGAGGCAGGTACAATGGAGGCTACAACAACAACAATTACTACAACAACAATTACAACAACAACAACTATCAAAGTGGCCATAGAGGAAGAAGAGACTACAATAACTATGCAAAGGAACAAAGTCAAGAAGATTCATTATTGATTATGAATCTATCAGTGAAGAAGGGTAAGGATGATGATCACATATTTTACATTGATTCGGGATGCTCGAACCATGTAGCAGGAAATGTGGCTTTGATTTCTGATTTAGAAGATCCTCATAACAAGCATGAAGTGCAGACAAGAGATGACACAAAGCACTCAGTGGAGAAGATAGGTAATGTGAAGACATCAGATGGGAATATGAACCTCTTAAGCAAAGTCTTGTATGTCCCTACAATTACCAAAAATTTAATAAGTGTTGGATAGATTGTTGAAAAAGGATTGCAGGTTAGATTCAATTGATTTGGAGCATATGTTGAAGACCCAAGGCAAGGCTTTCGAAGGATTGCCAAAGGAGAAAAGACAAGAAGGCTTTTCACTTTTGAAGTGGAAGATCCAAAGAACATAGCTTTGTTTAGCTATGGATCTCAAACTCTTACAGAGTTGGAGATAGGCACAAAAGGCTTGCTCACATTGGTGAGAGGACACTCAAACAAATTTGCACGGACCAAAGTGTACTTGGTTTGCCTAATATCACAAGGCAACACATGATCTATAAGTGTGAAGCTTGTCAACTCGGCAAGGCTCATAGACAACCTTTCAATAAGAAAGGATATATGTATCAAAATCCTTTGGATCTAGTGCACACGGATGTGTGGGGTCCAAGTAAGGAGCCATCTATATCGGGCTCAAGATATTATGTGTCTTTCATAGATGATTGTAGCAGGTGGACCATTCTATTTTTCATGAAGCACAAGGATGAAGTGTTTAATTTCTTTAAGAAGTATATTGCTCTTGTTGAAAACCAAACAGGTAGGACTTTGAAAAGACTCAGATCAGATGGTGGAGGAGAATACTTCTCTTCTGAATTTGATGCCTTCTTGCATGAAAGAGGCATTAAAAGGGAAGTCGCTACAAGGTATACACCCGAACTCAATGGTGTAGCAGAGAGGAGGAACAGAGCTATTGTCGAAGCTGCAAGGTCCATGCTCAACGAAAAGGGATTGCCAAACTACCTATGGGCAGAGGCTATGTCTACAGCCACATATCTCATAAATAGACTTCCATCTAAGTCACTAGATGGAACCACTCCATATGAAGTGTGGAATGGAAGAAGACCTAGTCTAGAGCATTGCAAAATCTTTGGATGCTTAGCCTATGTTCACATTCCTTCTCAAGTAAGAGGGAAATTGGATCCCAAGGCAGAGAAGTGCGTATTTATTGGTTATGATCAAAACCAAAAAGGATATAGATTGTACAATCCAACCAATAAAGGATTTTCTGTGAGTAGAGATGTAATTTTTGATGAAAACAAATCATGGTTTGATGATGACAGGAAAGTGAAGCTGCCTTATGACTTGGATGAAGATTTTCCATCACTTCAACCAGACGAGCCGAAGCAGATTGAAGAAAGTGATTCAGAGATTGACCTAGAAGACTTGGAAAGACTAAAGCTATGGAAGAACAAAGGTAAAGCAAAGATGCAGGATGCTACATATGGACCAGAGAGCTCACATCAACCACTTAGAAGGTCTTCAAGGGAGAAGAAGAAACCAGAGAGGTATGGTTATGATACTTCTTTGGTCACCAAGCACTCGATCTACATTGCAAAAGATTCAACCAATGAAGAGCCTACCACATTTGAAGAAGCACAAAGCAAGAAAGCTTGGAGAGATGCAATGGATGAAGAAATGGACGCCTTGAAGGAGAATGACACTTGGGAGCTTGTACCTAACAAGCCATCTATGAAGATAATCGGATCTCGATGGATATACAAAATCAAGAGGAATCGAGATGGAAGTATAAATAGACACAAAGCAAGGTTAGTTGCTAAAGGGTTTGCTCAAACCCATGGTATTGATTATGAGGAGACTTTCTCTCCTGTTGAAAAAATGCCTACAATTAGGGTTCTCATAAGTCTTGCTGCATCTAGAAATTGGAATCTCTATCAACTTGATGTAAAGAATGCTTTCTTGAATGGATGGATTTCTGAGGAAGTGTATATGGCACAACCTCCTGGATATGAGGATGCACATCATCCTAAATATGTATGCAAACTAAAGAAAGCTTTGTATGGATTGAAGCAAGCTCCAAGAGCTTGGAATTTCAGATTGGTGACTTATTTGCAGGACCAAGGATTCAAAGCTAGTAAGGCGGATACCTCTTTGTTCATAAACAGGAATGGATCTGAAGTGATCTATTTATGTGTGTATGTTGATGATATTATTATCACAAGAAATGATCTTGAAGGAATCATCAAACAGGTAAAGAGTCAAATGAAGGAGGAGTTCAATATAAGTGACCTCGGACCACTCACTTATTTTCTTGGATTGGAGTTGATCTACACAGATTCAGGTATATACATCACACAAAGGAAGTATGTCCATGACATGCTCGTCAAGTTCAAGATGGAAAATACCAAGTGTGCAGGTACACCTATGGAGCAAAATCATAAGCTTAGTGCTTATGAAGGAGAGCCAATTGAAGATATCACAAGCTATCAAAGCTTGGTTGGAAGTTTGAACTATGCAACACTCACAAGGGTGAATATATGCTATAGTGTTAGCATATTGAGTCAGTTTATGCATAAGCCGAGAAGACCACATATGGAAGCGGCCAAGAGAGTCCTCAAGTACCTAAAGGGGACTATGAATGAAGGTTTGTTTTATTCATATACTTCAGATATTGAGCTAAAGGTCTACTCAGATGCAGATTGGGCCGGATCTAGAGATGATAGAAGAAGCACATCCGGATATATATCATTTGCAGGTTCAAAAATCATTTCTTGGTCATCGAAGAAGCAACCAACCGTGGCATTATCTTTTACCAAAGCCGAATATAGAGGTTTGGCTAATGCTACTCAAGAAATCATGTGGTTAAAGTCTTTGTACACAGATCTTGGACTTCATTCTTCAACACCTCACATTTTTGGTGACAACACAAGCTCATTACATCTAGCAGCTAATCCGGTATACCATGCTAGAACCAAGCATATTGAAGTCCACTACCATTATGTAAGGGAGAAGTTAATGAGCAAGGATATTCAACTATCCTATGTCTCTACAGATATGCAATGTGCCGACATGTTGACTAAAGCTCTTGATGGTACAAAGTTAAGTAGATTCAAATTGATGATTGGCTTGCAGGAAATCAAGGACAATTGAAGACTTATTTGGAGGCCAAGCATGTTAGGCTTGAGGGGGAGCTGTTGGTGCATTTTACACAATCCTACATGCTTTATATGTTTGATATCATCCTCATTTGTAAGTCACATGAGTAGTCATGTGAACACCTCTTCTAAAAGAGTTCATTTTTATCTCTTGTATTTGGAAAAAGAAAAAAGGAAAAGGATGGCTTACCTCATGCATGATGTAAAAACAAATTCGTGGCTCTAACTACCAAAATCACGAATTTTTGAGCTGAGGGAATATCTCCCAACTTTGGGGATCACTTTTAGGTGGAGCCATTCGAATTTGAATTCAAAACTCCCTCCAAGAATAGCTATAAAAAGAGCAAGAAGGAAGAGGCGATTAGCAAGCCTTGTACGTGACCACTTCATGTCATTTTGTAGAGATTGAAGAGCTTACTCCATAGCTCTATCATTCTACTCCCATTGTGCAAAGATTCATTGCCAATGTGGTTGTAATCATATGTGAATCTATACATTTATCATCATCTACTTCTCTGTTTTGTTCTCTGCTATACTCACTCCGACCAGTACCTTCAGAAGGTCATATCTCGAGTTTTACTGAACCTTTTTCAGTGATTTAAAATGCGTTGGATAGCTCATACTGTTTAGTTTTTACTTATAAATTTTCATGGTCATTGGATTTATATTTTGTGATATATCTGCAAGATAGAAAATTTACTAGTCATTTTTGGAGAGCTATGTTCAGTAGGTTGGAAACCAAGCTAAACATGAGTACTATAGAACATCCATAGATGGATGGTCAAATGGAAAGGGTCAATCCAATACTTGAAGATATATTACGAGCATATGTATCTTCCACCCAAACTGATTGGAAGAACTATCTAGGAAAATTGTGGGCATGTTCCAGAAATTGATGAAACTTGTTCTCAGTGCTCAGTCCATCAATTGAAGTGTTTTAACTTGGAATAGCAAGCTTGTTAAGTCTATTTGCTATGCCCAAACGGATTTTTTCTAATTCCTACCAGGTTGAGAGCACTGTTCATTTTTTCTAGCAGGTGTATGTCCAAAAATAGCAAGTTTTGGGAGCTAGTCATTTTGCAACTAGTCTGTCTTGACTTAAACTTTTGGGATACATGTTCCAAAGTACTTGGCTGATATTTTGGTGGATTTAGGAAGCTCAAAGGGTCTATTAATCAACTCTGAAGTCTTAGTTGGCTGGTGTGAAGCTGGTTGTAGCAGCACCTACTCATCTTTGGATTGCATCCACCATCTCTCTTCACAAACAACAACTTATTGGACTTAGTACATACAGATGTATGGGGACAATGTCAAGAATAATCATTAGAAGGATCAAGGTATTATGTCTCATTTATTGATGATCATAGTAGATGGACTATTCTATACTTTATAGTGAGTAAGCAAGTGTTTGATTTCTTCAAAAAGTATGTAGCACATGTGGAGAATCATACATGTATATCACTCAAGAAGCTCAGATTTGATGGAGGGGGAGAATACTTCTCCAAAGATTTTGATGAGTTCTTACAAGATAAAGATATCAAAAGGGAAGTGACTACTAGGTACTCTCCTCAACTGAAGGGAATTGCACAGAGGAGAAACAAGACATTGGTTGGATCAACCAGAACAATGCTTGAAGAGAAGAGGTTGCCACATTATCTATGGGTAGAGGCTATTTCAATTTTTGTGTACCTTCTCAATAGACTAGCATCCAAATCACTTCAAGCTATGACTCCTTATGAAGCATGGCATGGAAGGAAACCTAGTCTTGGACATTACAAGGTGTTTGGTTGTTTAGCTTATGTTCATGTACCATCACAAAAAAGAGGTAAGCTAGATGAAAGGGCAACAAAGGCAGTGTTTATTGGATATGACTCAACACAGATGGGTTACAAGTTCTATAATCCTTCAGCCAAGCAATTCACTATAAGTAGAGATGTTGTGTTTGAAGAACATAGCTCTTGGTATGATGAAGACTAGCAAAAGGTAGCTCTGCCATATGATCTTGATTCTGATTCTCATCAATTAGGAAGCAAGCATGATACACAGGTCTAGGATCCAAGAAGACCAAGATGAAAGGGATAAGGATTACAAACTATGGAAGTCAAGAGGCAAAGAAAAGATGCACGAGTGTGGAGAATGCTCTGAGCAAGCTCTTAGAAGATCAACAAGAGAGAAGAAACAACCAGACATGTATGGATATGATTCCACATTTGTTACAAAGAATTCAATCTACTTGGCAAAAGACTCAATTTCATAGGAACCCTCAACCTATGAAGAGGAAAAGGGAAATGCTAATTGGGAAAAGACCATGAAAGAAGAAATAGATGCATTGAAGGAGATGGACACTTGGGATTTGGTTCCAATGTCATCCAATCAAAAGTTAATTGGTTGCAGATGGGTATATAAAGTTAAAAGAAACTGATATGGATCAGTTTTAGGTACAAGGCAAGATTAGTTGCCAAAGGATGCTCACAAACTCATGGTATAGACTATGAGGAAACATTCTCACCAGTTGCAAAGATGACTAATCAGAACATTGATAAGTGTAGTTGCTACAAGAAATTGGAGATTCCTCCAACTTGATGTAAAAAATGCATTTCTAAATGGTTGGATAAGTGAAGAGGTATACATGTCACAACCACTAGGTTTTGAAAATCCTAATCATACATCTTATGTTTGCAGACTTAAGAAAGCATTGTATGGATTGAAACAAGCTCCTAGATCTTGGAATTATAGGTTGGTTACATACCTTCAAGATCAAGAACTCAAACTTAGCAACTCGGATCTTTCTCTATTCATCAAAAGGGATCACAATGAGGTTATATATCTATGTATATATGTAGATGATATTATTGTGATAAGTGATGATCTAAATGTCATCCAAAGAGTCAAGAGTCACATGCAAGACAAGTTCAAGATCAATGATTTAGGTGAGCTCACATATTTCCTAGGTATGCAAGTGATATACATAGATGAAGGAATGTATTCGACTCAAAGAAGATACATTCAGGATCTACTTAAGTTCAAAATGGAGAACACTAAACTTGCAGGTACACATTTAGAGATGAATCATAAACTTAGTGTTTATGAAGGTGAGAAAATTGAAGACATTAAAGAATATCAAAGCTTGGTAGGCAGCTTGATATATGCTACTCATACAAGGACAGGCATCTCATATAGGGTGGGAGTGCTTAGTCAGTTCATGCACTCACCAACAAGACCACACGTGGATGCAACTAAGAGATTACTTAAGTATCTCAAAGGTACAATCAATGAGGGTATATTCTATCCTTACTCTTGATATTTGGATATCAAAATCTATTCAAATGCAGATTGGGCAGGAGCTAAGGATGATAGAAGAAGTACCTTTGGTTACTTAGCTTGCAGGTTCAAAGCTAGTGTCATGGAGTCATAAGAAGCAACCAATAGTTTCTTGATCCTCAAATGAAGCAAAGTATAGAGGTTTGACCATAGCAACTCAAGAGGAAATATGGTTAAAAGCATTGTATACAAATTTGGGACTTGTGAGTTCCAAACCTCACATATTTGGAGATAATGTAAGTGCCATGCATCTAGCAGCAAACCCTATTTTCCATGCAAGAACCAAACACATAGAGGTTCATTACCACTTCATCAAGGAGAAGCTCATGGAAAACAAGATTGATATTTCTTTTGTTCCAACTAAAAAGCAAGTAGCAGATATGATGATGAAGGCAGTTGATGGAATAAAGCTTTGTAGATTCAAAGCTATGGCAGGTATTCAACCTATTAGAGAATGAAGACTGAAGCATACTTTAACTTGAGGGGAGTTGTTGGAACATCAAGCTTACACTATGCTTGAGGTGCATTTGATCTACATCAACAGCTATCGCTTGGATTACATTGAAAGAATATTTGTTGGAGAGTTCTTTTATTTATGCTCATTTATTGTATTTTTCTAAAATAATTTTCATGGATCATTTACCATTGTAAAATCCTAGAGCTTTACACATTTAAAAGGACAAAAAGAGAGCTAATATTCCACGAGTTTGAGGTGGTTGAGTTGCAATGAATGAATCAATCGATCACCTAAAAGTAGATCAAACTAGATCTTCACTTTTCCTAGATCTTTTGCTCATCATGAATTTTGATGAGTAAAAGATATTTGGTAAATTTATCCAAGCATATCTCATATGAAAATGAGCTTGTACATTTATCTTCAACAGTGATCACGTGATTGAAGGTAATTCTATAAATCGTTTTCTTACAATGCTTGAATATATGAAGGATAATTTATAGCTACCAATGTATGTTTTCCCAACAGTTGTATAATGCAAATTATTCTCATGTGACTTCCTTAATTATTGGAGTTTTGCTTCTACTCTTTGATTGATGATGAAGGGCAATCCAAATGCCTTAAAAGTTGAGAATTAGTTTTTTTTTTGCTACAGAAAGATCAATTAGTTAAAACAAGTCCATTATGCATGTTGTGCAAATCAAGATTTTGTTGTTAATCATAAGGGAAAAGGTATGAGTATCTCTTTCTTTACTAAGAAAAGATAGACAATTGTTACATTGTCGAATAAGAGAGTCAAAGATGACAATAAAGAATATAAGAAAGAATAGTTTTCCAATCATTGTAAATCGAATGATCATGTTATAAAGAATTGTCTCAAAATTTATCCTAAGGAGTCAAAGAAGAAAGAGATAGATATAGCAATTACAAACAATATCATTTCTAAAATTGAGTCTATTAACCTAGTGTAGAATGAAAATTGGGTGTTTACTACACAATATAGTTATAACCATCATCTCATGATCATTTTATGTTTGTTGTGGACCCACATGTTTAGTACTTGGAAAGTGGTGCCTTATTTATATATGCATCAATTGGCTTAAAATCCAATTTTTTGTTCCAATGAGCAAATGTATATGTAGCCCATGTCATGGTTGGTTGCTACTTATCTAGTAGCCAATAGATTGAATTGTTTTATCCCAATTTGGTAGCCAATATCTTGAATTGTTTTATCCCAAGGGAGAAAAAAAATTACCAATTTTATAGGCTTCTTTTTAGTTTTATCGAGTTGGTTGTTATGAGACACGTGTACAAGTTACACGCTTCTTTCACTTTTATCGGCTTGGTTGTGCTTCATGCTTGATAGCTTTATGCATATCTTTCTTGAGTAAGAAACAACCTACTTTGGATACTTCTAATTGTGAGGCCAATTATAGGTCAGCTTTCATAGCTACTATTAAGTATATGTGACTCAGGTGCCTTATAGATTATTTAAGTGTTGATGGGACTTCTAACACCACCATATTTACCAATTATTAAAGTGAAATGGAAGTTGCAAGGAAACTAATGTTCCATGCCCAACACTAAGCACATTAAAGTACACTATATCAAAGAGAGACACTAGCTAGAGAGATTGATTTGACATATGCACACAAGATAATGTTGCAGAGATTTTCATTAAGGCTCTAGTTCATGAGAAGCTTGTAGCTTTTTGCAAAGCTTTGGGATTAGTCCCTTTTGTAGACTGATTTAATTCCATGTTGCTTGGCACTTCCTACATAAGTGTCAAATATTTGTTCACCACCGCACTGCCAAGGGGGTTTATCAATATTCTTAATCGTAATGTGTGCAAGCACACCTCTTTAGGATGCTTTTCCCTTCCAAAGTAGTATATACACCCATAAACCTAATAGGTTGTTTATCTTTTTATATTCCACACTTTGCATTATATTGAGTATTATGCTCCTAAGATCCTTCCTTGTGTTGTTTGTGTCCTCGCTCTCCAAACTCCAATCCCACACCCATCTCACCTAGTAGATACTATTAGATTCCTGATTATCGCTTCAAGTCAATTCATGCATCATCCACATAGAATTACCAAGATGCATGTCATGAAAACATGGATTTATGAAAGAAAGCAGATGCTTAAAAAGATCGAATTGCATTACAAACGACATCCAAGCACAAAAAACCAGAGCACCAACAAGTATAAAATTGTTACTAACCAAAATAAAAGGATGAGGTGTTCAAATCTCAAGAGAACATCTCATGATTAATCAAAGAAAATCAAACATATCAAGGACCAATATAGTAGCAAAGCCAACAAAGCAACTTTTGCAAAAAATTATGCCATATAAGAGTGCTGATGTTAAGGCTAATCAAAACAAGTATAACTAATTTTGTGGATAGGTAACAAGAGCAAGATAGATACTCCAAAACAAAGATAATGCACTAACCAACCAAAAGCAATAGGTAGAAAGTGAAATATCTCCAAGTATTCTTGATGTGATTATACATTATCAGTGTGCAATTGACCCTCCAAGCATTCCAATCTCCAACATAGTGCTTCCTCTTATTCCAATCCGCAATCCAAAGCCTCCATGATTCACTACCTATGAAACAATCTCTTGCCTACTTACCACTCCACTAACATTATCCAACCTTGTATATCATGACCTACATCTTCAACCTTCCAAGGACCTTCAACTCAAGTTCTTAACACTTTCATGCTTGACACACTAATGAAACATCAAATACTAAATCCTTGGATGATCTTTCCATTTCTCATCCTTCCAATCCTTATCTGTGATTTACACACCTTTTCCTTGTCTTGATTCAAGCCCCCTATCAACTTTTGATTTGTGAGACTTAAGGCATACTTGCATTCATACATCATACAATTGCATATGTACGATGTATATACAGTCATGGCCACTACACTATGATCATGTAGAATTCATTTGATAACAAAATTGCCAATCATTTTCAAGGTATTATTTTTTCCTTCATTTTAACCCATCACTTTTATGTTGAGCCAACCCCAATTTCATGAACTTGGTCAACTTGCCCACAAGCCTTCCATGTTCTAGCCTCTCCATCTATCATCCCTAGGCTTTAAACAATTAAACATCAAGAGAGTTTTGCCCTCTTCTTCTCCTCTAGCATGCATATGCAGTTTCTGCATCATAATTTGTTATTCTACCTTTAGTCTCTACTTTTCTCCCTAATCTTCCATGAGACTCTAGAGATCTTTAACTTCTCTTCACAACGCATTCACAAAGCATTGTGTTGCCTATAAGAGAGAGAGAGAGAGAGAGAGAGAGAGAGAAATCAAATGTGACATTGGCAATCCGCATATTCATTAAGATCGATCATCGAAATCTTATACTATATAGGTTTGAATCTTGATTCTTGAACTTAGAATACAACACATATACATGTTCATGTATTGTGCATGTTCATGTTACATGTACACTTAGTATTACAATTACATGTACATGTATTCTACATATCGTACATCTAAGATGTATGTGAGCCATATAAGACACATCATACTAGATTGGATGTGACGACTATGCTTGAAGGTTTCACAATCGAAAGTCCATCATATTCCCTTTTGAGATTATACTTAAATATCCCACAA